>JADANM010003353.1:3671579-3682274 GCA_026213755.1 Eurema hecabe
TTAACAATAACAAACGTTGTGCAAACGGATTATATGTATAATTATAATCTTTCACGCGAAATTATATAAACATTAATCAGATTTTTGCTAACGCTCGCGTGAAAGTTGAATATTTCTTCTACACTATCACTTTCGTTTTTAGATTATCTAACATTAATTAAAATAAAAATAATAACTGTATAAAATATGAAAACTAATTGCACCGTTATTAAAGAAAAACCAATTATTGTATCACTATTAGCTCTTACTTATATTATTGTAAAAACTTCACGAATTTAACGCGAAGAGAATTGACACATGACAAAGTTAATTTATTTATTCAAAATCTTTTATATTAGCGTCATCATCTAATTGATGGTAACCTTCTAGCTCTACAGAGATTATATAATTTATATCTACATTGAAAGTTAGAATCTCCGGCGTTAATAATCATGGTATTGTTCCTAGTAATGTGAACTTTATGCTTATTATTTCATTTTATATTTCCGCCACATCCAACGTAATTTAAGACAAGTTTACGTCATTATGTTAAACTAGCTGTTGCTCGCGACTTCGTCCCCGTCGGATCTGTTTCTATTATTATGTTATAGTGAGTCAATCTTAGAAGATAGACATATACTGTCGCGAACTTTTTTTTAGATCATTTAAAGAGGTAAATAATTCTTTCGTTCATATTTCTTGGTATCTTGAACCGTTTTCGCAGCGCACGCATGGAAGTCCTCAAAGATGAATAATTTTCCCCGTTTTTTTTCCACATTTTCCATTATATCTTCGCTCCTATTAGTCGCAGCGGGATTTTATCTAGCCTAAAGCCTACCTCGATAAATTGTCTATTCAATAAAAAAAGAATTTTTCAATTCGAACCAGTAGTTCCTGAGATTAGCGCGTTCAAACAAACAAACTCTTCAGCTTTATATATTAGTATAGATACTGTATATTGAAAAAATATTAATATTAAGTTTCTATCTTCACAGATAATATACTCCCGCATAGCGCGCGTATGTAAGAACGATTCAGGCGGTCATCTAGTAATGAAAGACAACTGGAGTACGTTCCTCAAGGCGAGGCTAAAGTGCTCCGTACCGGGGGACGTGTCGTTCAATTACGATGAAGTTCAAAGCATCGAGTATTTGTCGCAGGAGAAGATCCTTGTTGCTGCTTTTACAACGCCCATGTAAATTATCCCTATATAGATTATTATCATTTCAATGCAATTAGGAATTTAGATTTAATTTTAGAATCTATTCAATTAGAAATCATAGAACGTATATAAATTAAGGTCAATGACCCCGTTGTTGGTAGTTCTTTTAATACGGATAAGACTTCATGCTTCTTACATTAAAATTGTGATTGCTAAAGGTTTTTTGGTACTACTAAAAATAATAAAATGTAAAAATCCTACTTCCGTTCTGTAGACCAAAAATTTACTCTTTTAAGTAACATCTATTTAAGCTAAAAATAAAAAAAATCCTTTGAGTGTTGACCATTTCTTTAATCTAACTTCTTTTACGTGCAGTTTTATTACTTATAGGCTAAAAAACATTACTGTTTTCAGAAATAGCATAGCCGGCAGCGCAGTCTGTATATACAACATGTCAGACATACAAGCAGCGTTCGAAGGCCCATACAAGGTTCAGGACTCGCCCACTTCCACTTGGGAACCGAAGTCTCCCTCCAGAGAAGCGAGAGACCACTTTAGATGCATGTCTAATACTAGGTAAGAGTACAAGTACATTTATTATAGATATTGACGACCGCTTGGCGCAGCACAACTGTTTACTGCGCGAAGGGTCGTGGGTTCGATTCCCACACCGGAAAAATATATTTGTAATTTACATTTGTATTTTTCTGGGGTCTGGGTGTTGCTATGTATTTAATGTATGTATTTACAAAAGAAAAGTATGTATATGTAATTTATTCCGTTATCTAGTTGCCATAACACAATCTTTGGCTTAGCATGGAACTAGATGGCGCTGTGTATAAATGTCCTGAAAATATTTATTTATTATTTGTCACACCTTTATAGAAAATATAATAATAATTTTGGTCTCTTGGATAAATTGATGTAACGAACAGTTGTAAAGACAGAGCCAAACATATATTCATTCAACTAGGCTACATATGGTAACACTTTTAATCTTTGGTATTATAAAACAATTATTTACCACTTTCGCTCTTTTAAAATAAAAAGATACAATTGCAATTAATATGCATATTATAACAACTATTACAATATTTGTACATGAAAAGGGTCATTAGGTCAGTTATTAGGCTTCTAAATAGTTTTTTAAATGTTTTTCAAATTAAATTTTCAAATTTAATAAAAAAAATAACGTTACGTTTTATAAAACAAATAATAAAGCTTGTTATAAAATTTCCCTTATCAAATATATCATTTTCTGTTTCAGACCAGCTTTAGAATACCACCGCTACCTCTTAACGTACGACTCAATTCGACCAATCACAGGCGAGCCCGTATACAAGGAGACATTAGAACGTTTCACACACGTCACCGTCGATGTTCTAACCTCAAAAAATTCCGAAAAACAGCTAGTAGTGTTTGTAGCTACAGAGAAGAGTTATGTAGTGAAGCTGGCAATACTGCCCCGGTATGACGGAGCTTGTGTGGTCGAGATTTGGAAGTTAAAGGACCCTAAAGGAGGATTTGATATACAGAGTATGCAGTTTGTTAAGGATACGGTGAGTGTTTATTGAAATATCGTTAGAGAATTGGTTGTTACGAGAAATTTAGTGGTTTGAAGGCATCTTTTGATTTGTGAATCCAAGGCTTAATTTTTTTTAAGATTATGGATTATAGAGATTAACAATGCTTTCGTAAGAAAAAAATATCACTATGTAGCACACATTAATTGTCTATTCTTTTATGATTTTTTTTTATATTAATGATTTTGTAAAATATATGATCAAACTAACACAGCATGATCATATGAATATCAAAACAACTGGTCAGTTCTATCCTTTTATTTCTTCCTGAGGTAAAATCCTCTTACTGGATAGATTATTCTAACACCTGCCTTTTTAGGGATCAGTTTTATTTATTTATTTATTTACCCTTTATTACATTTACAGCTTAAAGACTATTTTTACAGCGTAGAAGAAATGTAATAGTCGGCTAACTTATTTTATCTGAGCTTTCATTATATTTAGACTAATATTGATGTGATTTGCAGATGTCTCTCTACATAGGCAGTGACAAGGGCGTGTTGCGTGTGGGCGGGCAGCGCTGCGCGCGCCACGCCTCGCGCGCCGCCTGCGCGCTGGCCGGCGACCCGCACTGCGTGTGGGACCACGCGCGTGAGCGCTGCGCTACAGCTACACATGCTAGAGGAGTGTATACCGTGTGTCCCGCTGCTAGTGCGCCTGGTGAGACTGAGCTGTATTATAATACTTGTCCATACCAAATCTAGGGTCCATTCCACCTGCATGCCGAATTTTACACAATCCACTCAGTAGTTTTTACTTTCACATTTATAATATTAGTAAAATGATATAAGGCACATGCTGTGTGCGGTGGCCCCCCCTGCTAAAAACAACAGCAGTAGGTGAATCCTGGGATACACCCACTGCTGTTCACCTTTAAAAAAGGTCTGAAATCTTCTTTTCTTAATACAAGTGACAGCTTAAGAAAGTGTTCCTCATATAATATAAGTCTTATCTCCATTGCAGTGGACGGCGGCTGGTCGAGCTGGTCGGAATGGGAGCCGTGTATGCAGGACGGGACCCCGCGCGCTGCGTACGGAGACGAGAAGCCCGATATGTGTATGTGCCGTACTAGGAGGTGTAACAACCCACGACCCATTCATGGAGGACAGCATTGTGTCGGTAAGAACTTAATCAGCTTGTTTTTGATAGAAATGCATCAAATAATGTCAAATGGTCGTACATATCTATCTATAAGCATAGGTCTCACGAATGTTTTGAATTTAATTGTAGAAGGAATAGAAGAAGGGATATTGATGTTAAATTAAAAAAACAACAATTTTGTATCGCGTAGTGAAATTCCGAGTCCCAGTCACAGCAATATAGTTTAAAGCTAACAACCCAAAATTGTATCTGGTAACACAGAATAAATGTTTTTCCTTGTTTGGGTAGGCTAATAATAATAT
The DNA here is from genome assembly GCA_026213755.1 of Eurema hecabe. NCBI lineage: Eukaryota > Metazoa > Arthropoda > Insecta > Lepidoptera > Pieridae > Terias > Terias hecabe. Next base: position 3,675,707 of record JADANM010003353.1, read on the forward strand.
TTAAAACGACTTCTTTTATCTACACTTAATTATTTTTAAAAGGCAAAGCAGCTCACAGTCCATTTCTTTTATAATCTTGAGTTTTGGCAAATTAAGAAGAGCCTCACGAATTCCGGTAGTTATTGCTTAAAAAACAATATACCTATTTACTTGTTTATAGGTAAATAACTATCTTAATTTGTCTATAGGTGCAAGTATCGCAGTAACGAACTGCACAGTCCACGGCGGCTGGTCAGCCTGGTCCTCATGGTCTGAGTGTTCCACATCCTGTGGTATAGCAGTCAAATCCAGGCGCAGGACTTGTACATCGCCTGAACCGAAGTTTGGAGGCAGAGTGTGCGTGGGCTTGGACGTTCAGGACTTGTACTGCGCTAATCTACCGCCTTGTCCAGGTGAATAATGTTTTATTATAAAGTAATAACTAAGCATGTTGTTTCTTCCGGCTCAAAGGACCAAAATGTAGTGATATTATTCAATAAGTAAAGTTCTATATTGCAAAATGTTTAGTAAAAAAGTTGTAGAGTATCTGACACAGCTATACGAATGTTAATGGTAGATATTTCCTTTATTTTAAAGGACTAAATACATCAGAAAATATCATACGCTTGTTTAATGAAATTAACCCATAACTTTCTTGGTTAGATCCAGCATTAGCGCCGGTTGACGGGGGTTGGTCTCCCTGGGGGTCATGGTCGCCTTGCACGGGGGTGGGTTGCGGCGCCGGGGCGGGGATGAGGGAACGACGACGGGTGTGTGGCAGCCCTGCGCCCTCGCACGGGGGCGCGGATTGCGATGGACCCCGCTCTGAGAGGCAGCCCTGTGACTTACGACCCTGTGAAGTGAGGAAGGCCACTGCTTGGACGCCCTGGGTGCAAATGCTTGGTGAGTAACGTCACTATTTTAGTTGTAAATATCATATTATGTCCTGAACCAGTGTCAACAAGCAATTAGGCGTTAACTTAATCGCCAAATAGGTTCTATAGAGGTGTGTGTTTCTGTACTCCGTTTTTCCAAAAAAACTTGTGAGTGTATATATATAAGAGACTGTGGAATATCATAAATTAAAACACTATCTCACAGGTAATTCATCAGATGGCAGATATACTGAAAAGCGCTTCAAGTTCTTGTGTAAAGCACCAACGCCGGAACAAATAAAGGTAGTTGCTTAAATTTAAATATAAATTGTGTTTTAGTATGATGTATTTCATAGAATAAATCGCTATCTATTCTGTGTGTCCCTTTAAATGAAAAAACAACAAACTACACATACAATTGAAGTGTATAATACATGAATAAATGCATGATTTATGTGTAAAAAACATACAAAAATGCGGTTAAACTGGAGTGCGCGTTAGTTTACTTTAAAAATAATCTAAAATCAAAATTCTTTCTAGCTCTCGCTAGCTCGCGAAGAGGAACGCTACTGCAACGCTCAAGGCTCATGCAGCAGTACTCCCCCAGAGGAAGATGGCGGGTGGGAGGGGTGGGGCCCGTGGGGGGCGTGTTCTGCAGCCTGCGGGGGCGGGCAGCAGGCGCGAGCCAGGAGGTGCAGGAGACCGCCCTGCGTGGGACCAGCTGATATGATACGTCCGTGTAATAGTCACGCTTGTAATGGTAAGGAACTTTTGTAAGATAGTAATTCTAGAGTGCTAGAGTTAGTGTAGTAGAGAAGGATGGAAGATGGGAGAAGTTTGTCTGTGATCACTTTCAATCAATTATAGCAGAATGACTTGGTTTTCACGCTGTTTTCTCTATAGCAAAGTTCCTTCAACCCTTTTTTTCCCTGTGGCAAAGCCAAATGAAGAGTAATAATTTTGGCAGTTTATGTATGTATGTTCGAATCTAAACTTTATTATCTAAACTATAGATCACTCTTTCTATCTCATACCTCTTAAAGTCTTAATAACTGTCGTACACTTCAGTTATAATGCAATTGGGCATTGTTTAACTATTTTCTTTTACAACCCATTCCAGAGCTGTCGATGTGATGGCCATATTCCATAAGGCGGCTCTCGTTTGCCTGCTATGTTATCCAACTTCCTATCCTTTCCTACAAATATTATAAATGTGAAAGTTCGTCAAAATGTATGTATAGACGTATCCCGATGTGTTTCAAGAACAACGCGAGTGAAATCGCGGGGCTCTGTTACTTTAAATAAAATATAGATAGTTAATGGTGTACTGGTTGCGCAGGCGAGTGGTCGTGCTGGAGCGAGTGGGGCGCGTGCAGCGGGCGCTGCGGGGCGGGGGGCGGGGCCGGCACGGGGCACCGCAGCCGCACGCGCACGTGTCTGTCGCCCGCCGGCTGCGCGGACGCCGGCGCCGCGCTCGAGCGACGCGTCTGCGTGCCCGCCTGCAACGGTCCGTGCTCACCCTATATATACTCTACTACTATGCGTACACACACACACACAAAAATACACATTCACATTCTCTATGGTTGTCGGTAGTAAAAAAGTTTTTATTATTATTTACTCTAGCCTCGTCGACTTGAATCGTTAGTTTAAGCCCAAAAAAATGACAAGTTTAAGTTCTATATATGACAATAGACAATTCTGTGTTCTTATTCTTGAAATGAATTTATATAAATAAGATGTATGAGTTGCTAGTAATAGACTGCAAAGTAATGCATGGTGACATCTTGCCTACATTCAATTAGTTGTTGGTTCCCGAAAATGTTACTAAAATTTATTTGATATAACTCTTAACTAATTTGTCGTATAAGTCCATTAAAACCAGAAAAATATAATATACGTTTGATTATTCAATTAAACTGCTTCAAATATCTAAATCGGATGTCGATGCAACATCGATTCTTGATTAAATACTTCAATATAAATAAACTTATATTGTTATAGATTCAGAATCCGGCTGGGGGGCATGGGGGCCATGGGGCGAGTGCGAGGGTGGGGAGAGAGTGAGACGCAGGAGTTGCGAGACTGGCGCGTGCGTGGGTGCACAGCTGCAGGTGGCGCGGTGCGACAGAGACAACGATATGGATAACGGTGAGTGAGAGGGAGATGGAGGTATATCAAGTTATTTATTACTATTCAAGAAACAGTTTTTTTCGCACAGTTAATTGAAATTATTTTTCTTCTATTAAAATGATACCAAATCAATATTATTGTATATTAAATTATAAATATTTATGGTATAATAAAGTAATATTAATTGTTACTGCTTTCATTATAAAAGTTAAAGTAACAGTTATATCGCTGGTTTTGACTGTAGAAGATAGCTAGTTTAAATGATCAATCGGACTCAATTTAAACAGGGTCATTTTAATCTAAAATCAAACTATTTCTCCAAGCATTAGTAAAATTTGTACTAATAATTAATATTTGTTTAAGATTTTCCTTTGTAATATATTTTTTTTGTAATAAAAACAATTATTTATCTGTAGAATTGTACGCAATGCCGGCGTACAGCCAGGGCGTAGAGATGGCGTCGTTCGTGACTCTGAGAAACGACTCGCTCGGTATTGGTGGGATTATTGGATGTGTAGTCGCTTCATTCGTTATGGGTAAGTACTTGCTTTAGTATTATTTATAAAACTTCATAGGGAGGAAAAGTTTTGACAATTTTTAAGAAACTCTTATGCTTTAAGGCAGTCTAGGATGAGATTATTATATTATCCAAAAAAAATCGAAAACCTATCAAGTTCTATACATGGGAAATTGTTTATTTATAAAGACTACTACTAAGTAGATATAATAAATTCAACCAAGATTCTACAACGTAAAAATAATCAGTACGCATTTCTTAAAGTCTGATACACCACTTTATAAGTAGTTTAAACTATTATAACTCAGAACGGTCCAAATTAAAAAAAAATGTTTGACTAAGATTGGACAAATTCACTACATAGACTAAGAAGTTAAGTAATAAATATCTATTTCATAACCAGGTTGCCTAGTTTGCCTCGCTGGGGTGATATTCTGTCACCGGCGGGGGTCTATTCCGTGGAATCGTACACCACGAGTGCCTTCCAGCCCGCATTATATCACGGCCAAACAGAATAGCTACGTCACTGTACCGCTTAAGGAAGTGGTAAGTTACTTCTATATTTATTAGTAATTTAGTATTATATATACTGTTATATAGTAAAAGACATCCCATGACAATTTTAATGACGTCTAATAAGTATGGAATGTTACAGACTGACATTGACACATTACAGATAAGTAATGTGTCAACGAAAAATAATAATTTTTTTATACTCCTCTATTCTATTAAATCTCTTTTTTATGTTTAAAAGTAATTGTATTTGGTGTGGAAGAATAAACAAGTTATGTTACCTATTGACATATAATTTTGTATTTATTTTTTTTTTTTTTTTTCTCTAGCCCCGCAAAGCGAAACGGCAGCCCTCATTCTCAGGTATAGGTGGGTCTAGCGGTATACTTCTATCCAAAAGCAACAACATCACCAACGCTAACAACCATTCCTCTACAATAACTACCCCCAAATTATACCCAAAAGCGATCGCCAATGAATACGACTCTATGGGCACAATTCGACGACATTCCAACCAACCGAATAACAAAAACAACTTAGATGCTGAGGAAGATAAGTTCTATTGACTTTGACATTGACATTTGCAATGACATTGACAAGTCTCGGTGGTGTCATAATTTGACATGGATTGAAATGAGTCTCGTCGAAGTTGCCATGTAAAAAGAAAAATAACAGAGCGAGGGTAGACGGAAAAGATTCTTAACAACAGTAACGCAAAAACAACTCGGATGATGAGGAAGGCAAATATTGTTGAGTTGAGACTCGTCGATATATCAATTATATATTTCTTTTCAAAAAGAAAATCACACATCAAGAGGTGAAGACTATTTGACGACTAGCAAATCCTGACATTGACGTTTCTATTAACCTACTAATTTGACGTTGACAGAAGCGATTGAGCTGTCAATTTATATAAAGAGGCAATTAAGTCCTAATTCGGCAAATTAAACGCCGTTTAATGCGAAATATATCGTGTTGATATTAGGTTACATATCGATTTGCATGAACTTATATATTACCTATATATAATTTAGATGGCGGTGCCATTAATTATTTAAAACACAATCTAATAGGATCTCTTTGAATTGCGTGCCCTTTGACACATTTTCTAGAAATGATCTCAAAAAGATAATATTTAAATGTATATATCCAAAATCAATTCTAAAACAATCCTTTCATCTTGAAATATTCATGCTAAGAATTTAATTTCTTTACCAAATTTCCCAGAACTTAGGATTTCAGATAATAATTTCGTACTCGCTCAACTATTTAATTTGTCTGTCTAGATTTAGCGTCTGAAGTCTAGATGTAAATTAGGCAGACATATAACATAAACTCTCAATGTTATTGCCATATACATTTTGAGGGTAGCATTATAAAAAATGCAATTCCGTTTCCATAGCAACGAGCATTTTATTTAATTGGGCATTCATAGTGAAATTATAAGTAATTTTTTTTATGTAAATTATATATGAAAATGAAATATTTTTATCGGCTGGTGTTTACGTGTAATCAAATCCAGTGCCATGCTATTTCAAATAGTACTAGTTTATAAGCTATAAGTTTAGAAATGACTGCCTAGAGCTAGTATTTTGGTTCTGAATCTACGATATTTTATCTTATTTTAGTAATGGTGATTTAAATACCTATATAAATAAAAAAATAGTTTAAATTTTATTATCTTGAAGTTTTTGATAAAAATGTAGGTGTATAAGCGGGTCTTTCCCTACTTTTCATGTTTGTTCCATATTTAAAAACTTTTTTTTATTGTTTTTTTTTCACTAGACAAGGAACCAAACTATTTGATTTAGAGCAAAATGACAAAGCCGATTGTGCCATGTAAGTGAAGTTTTATGTAAAATTCTACAGTCCATTAGTCGTAAGCGTAATGTTATTTATAAATAGCAATAATGTTAATATTTTTATGATTTATTTGAATTTAATAACGACATGTATAGAGAATACGTGACGTGAATAATTTATACAAAGCTGTTTGTATTTGCTTAAAAGATTATGAATATAAATTGTAGTTTTGGCCTTTGATAGATTGTATAGTTATTGTATTGAATAATAATGATCAATTTTGCCTTAGATTTAAATATAATAAGTGCCTTTGAAACATGAAAAATTTTGATATTTTAAGAAAAATTATATGTTACTGTGTTTTAATATAAATGCGACTTTATAGAAAACTAAAAGAAGACAATTTAAAATGAATTTACTTCCGACAGCGTCCCTATTTTTCTTTTTTGTCGGTTATTTCAGAAGTAATATTCTTAACGTTGCCGACCGTACCGTAAGTACGGTCAGCATTACAAGCTAAATGTACTTATTAATATTAAAAACAGCACTAGTAGTACAAAACCGGTGCCTTAGCCAGACATATACGTAGCATACTATGTAAATTGTATATCTTATATTGTAGTTAGTTAATATCATTTTATATTTTTATATGAATTGTTGAACTGTCAACGTTATTATGACTCATGTTGAGTCGAATGTTATGATTTAGATTATTTTTTATATTTGTAATGGTTTATAATAATTAATT
>JADANM010003353.1:3696462-3714367 GCA_026213755.1 Eurema hecabe
AATCCTGGATGTACGAGGATGGTTTTTAAGTAAAAAAAATGTAGGTGCAGGGTATAAGATTTCGGGTAGGATTCGTACAGCGTGAACAAAGTCGCGTTCGGCCGGCTAGTTCTGAATACAGATTTATGTGGGTAAAACAGCGGAACATAACATTAGAATTACCTTTGTGAAATAAGATCGTCAAGAGCTATCAATTTTTGAGGTAGGTTGTAAATTGTTTATTAAAAGATTTCTAATTAAAGTGGATATTACATTTCAGTAAAACTTGAGAATAAAAATGCTACAGATAAGGAAAGGAACACAAGATAAAAGAAAGTAATGCAATTGAAACAAAATTCTAATAGCACTCCTCTTTGACTCGACTTTGAGATAATTGTTTTTACTTTTAAATTTTACATTACAATATACATTGGAATTTTGTTAAATAAATTTTAAAAAACCTTTAGTTCTTCTAGTACTGTTCTTCTTCTAGTAGACTTTTAGTTACTCTTTGAACATTTAGTCCAATATACTTTTCTATGTTTGTTTCGGCTTACGAACTAACTTCACAATAATAATAATTATTAAATGATATCCGAAATCGTTTCGGAAGGCATCGATTCAATCAGGCCTAATAATGAAATCCAGCTAATATTATAAGTATATTTCCAAACGGAAAATCCCGACTAAAGAGTATCACAATAACGCCTCATGAATAATAAATGCGTTCATTATTTATTAATAACAGTCTTCTACCCTTTGCGTGGCATCTTTTTTGTCTGATTTTTATATTAAGGTAAAAATAAATTCGATGTGTAGGCGAGGATATTCCGCGGTTCGAAGTCATACGAGACATTTCATTTGCATTTTTTTCTTTGCGATAAATTATATTTTTAAAATATATTCTTATATATAAAAATACCACAGGCCGGTTTTAAATTTGCGCCATCTTTTCCCACACTAAGCCAAGCTTGTGTTTTGGCAACTCTATAACGGATTATTAATAACTTAACCGTTATATGTAATAACATATACATACTTTTCTCTTGTAAATCCAGACATATATAATTTATAGTAACACCCAGACCACCGATGATTTATGAGGTCTGGGTTAATTAAAAATATATTTTTCCAGTGTGGAGATCGAACTTACGACCTGTGGCGCAGAAAGCAGTTATGATACCACTGCACCAAGTAGTCGTCGAATTTTATATTACTATATTACTATACTAGCGGATCCGTGCCCACTTTTTTGGGCATAATGTTAACAACCTTTTTTTATATAGCCTATGACCTTCAGCAATGATGTGGCTTTCTATGGGTGAAAGAATTTTTAAAATCGGTTCAGTAGATCTCGAGACTACCCCTTACAATTTAACAAACACACTAACTTTACTTTATAATATTAGTATAAATATAGGAATGTCATAAGATGCCATTTCGCATTTCAGATCAATTTTATCTCCATTCTGTTATTTTTGCTGTGAGAGCCATGTTATCAAAGATCTTGGGCTAGCAAACGAACTTGTTACAATTTTATTATAATAAGTAAAGAAATAAAATCCGCCTACCTCGGATAAAAGGCAGTGGTTTAGGCTTCTGAAAGTTGCCTCATTATGTAAAAATCTTGTTTAGAATTTCTCCCCTCGCCTTTGTTATTTGTGAAAGAACATTATATTCCTTCTATGTATATACAATAGTGAGGCGTTCTTTCTCACTCATAACGTATATTTTATTATAGAATTTAATGTGTGAACTATAAATGAAACGTTTTAAATTGAAGAACGTTGTCATAAAAGCGAAGTAAAATTTATAGCTAAAGATTTATTAAGGTCAAGGTGATTAAGAAAAAGTAAGATGAGTTTAACACAAAAACAACAGAAAGTACACGAAATAGGTCGAAAATTTACTTTTATTTATATATAATCACCTTTAAATGTGTATTTAAAAAATCACTCATACATTTACACGTAAAAGTAATACATAAGCAATATAATTAAAGGCAATAGGGGCAATATTATTAATGACATTATAAACAGCAGCGGGCCTGTCATTGATCAGATCCTGCTAAGCCTCCGTAGGCTCTACAGTCGTGCTACAGCCGTAGACGGACGCGCTCGTAGCGCTACGAAACTCCAACGAATAAGTGTTATTGTGTTGTGAAGTGAAACTTTACTTAAATGTAAGTTACTTAGAATAGGTCGATGGTCCATTGTCTACTAAGATTTTAAGCTTTGAAGTTTCAATAACTATATAAGTTTAGATTCAGCTTTATATACGCGTGGATATAGAAACGTTCTTAAGTTGATACTTAGAACATACTTACATTACTACTTTATTTTTAGTAGTTTATTGAGAATATTTTAAACTTCATTAAGCAAATATTTTTATAGTGACTAAACTTTATTTTACCCAATAACTGATTGACACCAGACTCTAAAAGCAATAGCAAAAAAATATTTGAAGGTACCTATAGTTCGGGTATATGTATTAGGGTATATCTTTGTAACAAGAATGATGGACTCTCATTACGGTAAAGGCCTGCATTCGGGAAAAGGTTTCACAGGTGCTCCGGGCGTGGTTAATGACCCCTACGTAATGGTTTGCAATCATTGCGTTTGGGTGAGCTGACAAATAGAGAGATTATGTTATAAAAACTGAAAACAAAATACTTTGACCAGTGGTTAGAAAAATGAGTAATGACTCAAGATATTTAAAAGTTATACGACATCTTATTATCAAAAATGCGAAATGTTTTTTAAATTAGGAACATCGATACACTAAACAATTGATACACTACTACACTACACATGGGCTTATTTCGTACTATATCAATAATCCTATATAATTTAGAATACTTTGATACAATACATATCTTAAAAATATGAAATAAAGCCCACATTTCAAAGCTTCCTTTTATTCATTTATTTATAAAAAAAATAGCACGTCATCGTTTCTTCCTTTATATGTTTCTAGTTTTAAGCTATAATTAAGTATGTACTTATTGACAATAAAGACTAACTTTTATTAACATTTATGATAAAAAAGCATCACGTAACTCGACATACTTATTTCACACTGCCTTGTCGTTAGATTTCGCTGTGTTTAATTTAAAACATGAATGTAGCCTAATTCTGTTCACGCCGAGTACAATAATGAAGCCTTCTTGCGACGCTTAAGTCGAGCGTTTACATTCATAATTTATGTCCCCACATTTTAATTAAATGTCCGTCAGCGAAAAAATAATTTAAAACAACCTTTATATCGCTATGAAATGCGTTAATTAAATTTAAAGCTTTGTTAAAAAGGTTTTTAAAGACATTTTTGCGGTAGTATGGATAGAGTAATGAATAAACCGCCCGATGTTTAAGTGGTCCGTTTTTATTTAAATAAACATAGTATTTAATGAAGATTATATTCAGACTTTTTATATTTTAAACTGAGTGACTTTGAATGTGAACTAAATGTATTAGGTTGAATTAAAATGCTTGTGATAACATTATTTTATACAGCCTTTACGTATTTTGTTATATGTTAAATTAATATATACTTTTTCGGGTTTGTGTCAATTAATATATAGTAGCTTTTTACTTAATAGATCAATTACTAGAGCTAAATATCAATGATTTAATGTAGAACCTGCATATTAAACCTCCTTTTATTTTTAGAATACCTTGATCATTACGCGCTTCTCTATAATCTAGCTCCGGTGAATAAGTATTCATTTAATTAGTATATGTAGAAGTTTCTAGTATTAGTAAGTACTAATGCTAGAAACGGTTTTTTTACATAATTACTAAATGGATTTGCTACGCCCGGAGCTTAGCTATAAAGAGCAAGATCCCAGGGCCACCAGACGTCACGTATTTTCTAATGAACGAAATATAAGGTATTGCCTAAAATATATGTGAAAATCAGCCATTAGAATTTACGTGAGGTAGATAATTTTTATATGCACCTTCATTAACTGATACCTGAAAATTGGCCGTCTGAGCAAGCTAGCAGGTGGGCATATAATACGTTCTTAGTACATGCTTACACTATTCAATCGTCCACATTTCGTTCGTTAGAAAATACGTGACGTCTGGCGGCCCTGGGATCTCGGACCAATATCATAGTATTGCCCCAGATTTAAAGATAACATTTCATTCATTTTTAAAACGTCAGTGTGCGTGAAATGTCAAAGTTTTCCCGCCTTAGTAATAGAGAAAGTTCGGAGATGTTGGTTACAAATATCGCGTGTTAGTATGGAATAATTTATTATTTAGCGGACCCAAGGTCATCTGATACCAATATACAACGGTCCCGAAAAATTGACACGCTATCCGAATTCGTAATGGGTTAAATTGAATCACTGCTAAGGTTGGAAATAATAAAATCACATACTGTTTGCTTTTGTAGGTACCTTTAGATTCTATTGGTAACATTTCAATTAATATTATATTTGAAAAAATAAAATAAAATGACGATTATTAAGACGATTGAAATAGCCATTTCGAGCCATTACGAAGTCGTAATATTTGTGAGTTTTAAATTACATTTGTAAACCTGTAAAATTAAAAAAACGGTAATTGTTAATTCACAGTTCTTAGATTATTACGAAGGTATTTTTTACAAATTAAAAATGATTTAAAATATTTCTATAAGTAAATTGGAATCATGGCTCGATTCGTTGAAATTTGAATGGCCCTTGACCGACTAGTTCTGCACAGCAAATATCGATTTTATGAATCGAAAACTTGAATGACATTCATATTTTATACGAGTAGGGTCCAATTGACCTTGTATCGATAGAATTGGACAAGGTTGTATGCGCTATAGTAACACGTAAAATTTATAAATAATTTAATAAAACTATATTCATAATTTTTACGTGTTAGGTAAGTAATATATTTAGACTTGTTTATTAACAGTAATTATACGAGTATTGTATACGGTTCGCCGATTATTATTGACTAGCTATTGCCCGCGACTCCGTTCGCGTGGACTTTTATATAAACTGTGACCCTCCCTTTCCTCCCTTATAATCCTCAAAAATTGTAGCCTATGTGTTATTCTGATGTATAAGCTATATTGTGGTAAAGTTTCATTCAAATCCATTCAGTAGTTTTTACGTGAAAGAGTAACAAACATCCATACATCCATACATCCATACATCCATACATCCATACTTACAAACTTTCGCCTTTATAATAGTAATAGGATATTGTATGTTATAGATTGAATACCTAATATTTATAATCATTATATCAAAATAATAAGAAACAATAGTATAGAAAGATATGAGATTTTTTCATTTGATATTTTCTAAAGGTTTAACACCGAAAAAGCAACACTATTTAATATCTACTCAAACTAGGTATATATATTTGTAAGTAGGTACTCTGAAAGTCAGAACAGTAAGGCTGTTTAGGAAGTTTGATCCAGCCTCTTGATATAGCCATTATCTAGAGCTGCACTTGATTGGCCAGCATTTAAATGGGGCCTCAAAATAGATTCTCATTTACATGGCCTTAAAAATGTATCAGAATATAATATGTGAATTTGGTAAAAACTCGAAGATTAAAAGTTTTTTTACATAAAAACTTTCTTCCTCAAATTTCAAGACCTTTTTCCTTTTTACCCGATACAATTTATACTATTTTGGTACCAAATTTATTGAGAAACGGTTCAGTCGTTATTATTAGCTGATATTTAGATACTTATCAATAAGACAATATAATATTTATAGCGATACTATTGATTTAAACTTTGTTATTCATTGAAGTGAACATAATTGATATATTGGTAACAATATATTGCGTCTCCAACAAAAGTTTTGTATGATTATTTAGTACATTGAAGTTCGGTAATAAAATATTACGGTAGATCGCTCGCCAAGGCAATATAATGTCTTCTCAGATTTAAGAAAGTTAAATAAAAAGTTCGACGGTCAACAACCTCTTTGTTTTCGTAAAGATTTTGGCTGCGATCCTTGGTCTATAAAAACTATGATTTTATACAATCTTGGGCGGTTTCTAAGTGAAAAATGATCTGAATTTTTGCTTGAACAATAAGGGACTTCAAAGCACGTCTTTTATATTTTTTTGAGGTGAAAAGTTTTATAAAAAGTGTCTATATAACAGAAATTTTCTAGATGTAATCTTTCTAGATGTAAGGCATTTACTGCTCAACATGAGCTTACACAAAAATATTTAATATGGCTGAAAATAAATAAAACGTTTGAAAAATTTAAATTCATAAATAAATAAATAGTCTCCCAAAATCAAACCTATACTAAAATGGAACACAGAAACTCAGTACAAAGCAACTTTAAATAATAGTTTTCAGCCTTTGTTTTGCAGAAAGAGTTGCAAATTAAATGTGTTGCGATCGTCGGCTTATGTATAATGTATGGGAAGATGAAGTGAACACCGCCCACTCGCCACGCTTAGACAACAAAGGCACCAAATAATAGCGCAAAAAACGATTTTTTATAAAAATAAATTCAACATACAACATGCATGAAAAGTAACTTGAAAGTGAAAATGTTTTCTGCGTCGCAAGGGTTAGAGCGAGTTATTTGTAATGTACCTACGTCTTATATTATATTATCTGTCTGTAGAAAACACCAGAAAAACATTTATTTGTGCCATAGTCTAAAAAAATGTCCATATTTTATTTAATTGAAATGGACAACTAATATTTGGGATCCTTTGTTTGTGTTAACTTTGTCGATTATGAACCGATTTTGATAATTTTGCATTTGTTTGAAAAGTGATATTATATTACAGTTACATTTTGGAAGCATCATGGAATAGGGCACAATGCTATCTTTAATCTTCCGGTAATCTACGTAAAATGCAACAATACAGAACAATTTGTGACCCCTAACCACAATCCTCATACAAAACCGGTAACCTGAAACGACTATACAACATATACTCCTACTTTAGCTATAAATATAAAGGAGAGGTCATATCACTAAGGCGAAACCACGCTCAGTTTTTATGACGCGTCTAATGACTTCCTTCAATGCGTTGGGTAACACAGCCTTTGAAATGTGACCTTGGTTTTATTTGGCTAGAACAAGAAACGTTCCTTTGACAGATTTATTTCTTATCTGAATAGTGTCTCGTAGACGTATATTTATAAATATATACTTTAACTCATCTAGCTATTTTTATTACGTTTCTTGTATCATAACTAGTCAAACAACACCAAAGGATTGAGAAAAATATAATCATTAATATTATTTAATAAAAGGTTGTACAAAAAATATATGTAAAATCACTCATTTTAAGAGATTTCCGTTATCAACTGTAAATTCTGATCCAGTGATTCCGACCGCCTTATCACTCGCCAAAAACAGAACAATATCTGCTATTTCCTTAGACTCCGACACTCTTTTTAACGGCATATCAACGGCCATGTCCTCAAATTTAATGAACGTGATTCCCGCGTTTTCCAAAAAGTCAGTTTTCGTCGGCCCCGGACTTACAATGTTGACTCTGATCCCTTTGCTTGCTATTTCCAAAGCTGCGCATTTCGAGAAATGGTTCAATGCTGCTTTAGATATGAAATACGTCATACCAGCCGCTTGTTTCGGTACAGACGACCCAGCAATACTTGAAATATTAACTATATTCCCTTTAGTTTTTATTAAATGGGGCACAGCTAGGGTTGTGACATTAATGTGTGCGCGAACGTTTATTTTCATTGTCGCGTCATAACTTTCTACAATCTTGCCATCTAAAATAGTTCCGTATTGCGCTGAAGCGGCATTATTTACCAAAACATCGATTTTTTCAAACTTCTCTGTGACTTTTTCTACCATAGATTTTGCTTCGATATCGTTGCTTATATCTGCTTTAATCACAAGAGGTTTCGATCCGCTTTTTTCACATTCTTGAGCGACTTTCTCCAGTTTTTCGACGTTTCTACCAACAATGGCAACATTGGCACCTTCTTTTGCAAATTCGATAGCCGTGGCAGCCCCTATGCCAGAACTAGCACCGGTTACTAAAACAACTTTATTCTTAAAACTCATTGTGGTATTAAATATATTAATAACTGATAAATTCAGACAAACAAATGTTTAAATACACTTCATGCATTATCTGTGAGTATCTGTATTTTGTCGCGATAATTTTAAATATGAATTATCAGATTTACGCGCCTAGATAAAAAATCGATTGGCTGAAGATACATAATAATAAATAATGTAAATAAATGGACGAGAATACGAGTATATGATAAAGTTTTTAAGTAATAATGGCATTACATAAATAAATAAGTCTTATCTTTTAGAGGGTCATCCAATTGAAAAACATTTGAATATCTCGTAATAGTTTAATAAAAATGTTTTGTCGATACCTCAATGTAATGTCTTTTAAAAATATATATTAAAACAATACATCAACAATCTAATGAAGTAAGTACGAGGAAAAAATCTTTCCCATTTTATACTATTCCAAATTGTTATTTCGATATCTTTGATTTCAAACTATGAGAACCTAGAGGCGCATCTAGTATACTACTAAAACTTTTTGATATCAAAAAAGTTAAGGTGACTTTCCCATACAAAGAGTTTTATTAGATTCTTTTGAAAAACTTACCCTTTTATTCCATTGACCAAAAACATTAGCTTTATTTTATTGAAACCCACCCTTAGGTATGAATTTTAATTTGTTTTAATGTAAGTGTAATACATAATCTAAGGAATTTCAACTAGCTGAGGAATGGAGATTGTAGTTTAAGAAATAGAGACCTAGTTTTACTCATCTCGTAGTTCTATACGCGATGAGACCTTAAAAACAACGCGAAGTTAGAGATAAGTGCGTCTGAACAAACAAACTTTTCCACCCTATTACGACTATCATTAAATACGTAAACATTTTCCTTTAAAATGATCAAGTTTCAGTTCATTATGAAGGAATCATCTCGGTTGTTTAATCAGTTGAGTAGGTATTAACGCCTCGGGGGTCAGTAAAAAGAGGCGTAGTCTGCCTACGAAGTAATTACGTCGGAATAACTCAACGTTATAAACTCAGCAAACTAGTTTTAACATGATTGAGTTGTACGCTTTTATAAGACTTCATTTCAATCTATACTCGCTGTGAGCCGTTGTTTTATCTGCGTAAAACTTCATACCGTTTTTTTGTGTAGGTTTATTTAAAAGGTATTCTCTTGCATAGGAGGGATAAGTTAAGTTTTCCATTAAATTCCGTTCAGTCTTTTTAGAGTTGGAACTATTTGCTAACACTCCAATTTGTTTTATAAAATACTAGTTGTTTCTTGTCGTTTAACCCATATCGTAAAAAACTCGATAACATAGTTTTGATATTTAAATAGTCGTTCTTTTTTTTATTAATACAAGGTTGTCGACCAATCTTTACAATAGTAAATGCACTATAAAATAACATTAATACAAAGAAAAAAAGCTTATCGTGAAGACATTACAGGACAACACAACATGCACAATACAATACAATTTTCTCGTTCTGCTGTTCGGATGATATAATCTAACGAAAGTAAAAATATCCTTATTATTTCACCTTATTATGTTTTTACGTTTGTTTTTATCATGTACAAAAAGTCATTCCGATTCAGGCAGAACAATGTATACGATTAAATCAACCTAAAGTAAAGTCATTCTATGTAACTTGTCCTATTAAATTCCGCTTGGCTTACTTCCAAATCTCTTTTCTGTAATACCAATAGTATATTGATCAGTTATCGTCAAATCTATATGTTTGTTTTATATTATCTCTGGTTTAGTAAAGCCCCAGAGTGTAGTCTTAAAGTGAAATTCTTCAAGCTACAATATGTAAGAAAAAGCTATTATCATAATTTAAAGCTTAAAAATAATTTATACGTACATCGATAATAAAAAATGTATTTTGCTTATTATATATATAGGTACATATATACAAGGTCCAACAACTAAATTAATATATACTATAATATTACATGATTGTATGACGTAAAATATAATATGTTTACACCCATGCTTTATATTTATTAAGAAATAATTTTAAACTTTCATCGTATTGAAGAATGATCATACAGTACCATATATGGTATCCATTCGGTAATACGCTAACCGTTATAGTTCAGAAAGCTAGAAATCTTTAACTTTTGGATGAATATTCAGAGTGACGTAAAAAATAAACTTTATCGACGAGATTTCGACGAAATTCCAACAAACAATTCTAATCAAAAACTCTCCTCAACAAAACTAATTCGCGTTATACATAATCGTAGTATAATCCAGTAAATGTGTTGATATTAAATTTTGTGACCTAATAGGTTTTGTGATGAGGGCCAAAGTTTATCGATCATAAAGGCTAGACTGTATGAAACTCTTCTGTTATTACGAGACGGTTTTTTCTGAACGATTTATGACAACAACTCCGCGATACTTATTTATATTTGTGTTTTAAAAACATTAGTCTGTCTAGATATTTTATTGACGTATAATAAGTAACCTCTATATATTTAAGCTTTTGATATTTTAGATGATTACCGGCAGACTATTTAGGGTTCTTTTGTTTGCATATTAAGTTTTTAAGAAGTTTGTTTTTATAAGACAGGCGTATTCATATTTTCATAAACACTTCTCTTATTATGAGATAGGCTTTTTAGTTTTTCAGGTTCTTTCCATTCCTGTCTATGACACGGAGAAAACGTACAAACAAAAAAAAATTGAATCATAACACTCTTTTTAATTTATACATAATACACATGTCTCTAAGAACTATAGCAACGTAAAGTCTTTGAAAACATAGGCAGAGCATTAGATTTAATTAATGTTCACAGGCAAGCAATAAAAAGAAATCCTAGCAGAGCTGGGATGAGGCTAACCTATGACCTCGAAGCATCGCACTGATAAATGAGTTGTGGCCGTACAGACACCACGATGTTTGAAAGAACTAAACAAATTTAATATAATAAAAAAATTAAGACCAGAGTGTGAAAACTTATAATCTAATTTTTAACAATTTCTTCATTGAATGACCAAATTTAAATGAATTTATATAGTTTTTTATGGAACGAAAAGAGTATTAAAAATAATTTTAAATTAATATACAATAATGAGATTTGTTATTAATATTATTTCCGAGTCCTAAAAAGATTAAAGATCGTATTCTATAATTGTAGCAATATTGCAAGATAAAAAGTGGCATTATTACTAAAGCGAACATTTTGTTTTAAATACCAATTTTCATGGATTTGCACTTATAATATATGTTATAAATACTGTATATAAGTAAATAAGTGATTACACTTATTTACTTTGTTATAAATCCAGCTACTTAGTTGTTGCACTTAATTTCATACTAAAGGAAAATTGCTTCACGTGCCAAATTAGCATAAATATCTCAGCGCTTCAGAGTTTCGTTGTAGTTTGGAATTAAACGGCAAGAGTTATTTCTTTCGCCCAGTCTTGAAGTTAGGGATTGTCCCCGAGAAACTAAAGAAAAGGTTACTCTGTAGCAACTTCAAACTGTTCAGGTTGCGAGTTTAAAATGCTGGAGAAAGTCTCTAATTGCGTTCGAAACTTCTTTAGATTTGTAAAAGAACATTTAGTGTCGTGAATTTCGTTACGAGTTTTATGAGTTTTAGTTTTTCGTAGCTATCGATGTAGGTTTTATTGATTTCTATAGCAACTCATATTACTATGTCGAAAATGAAACTGAACTATAAAGTCGAATATTCTGTTTTTAAAATATTATATTATGTTTTGAAATATTAATACATAATATTTATTTTCCGTCTATTGTAATAATAAGATCAAATGTTTACTATACAAATCTGAATAATAATAATTTCAATGATGAAATTGTATAAAATAGCGTAATTCCCTAAAATTATGACATCTAACCATTATAACGAAGCTTTAACCATTTCCAATGAATTTCTAGGAACATATATATTTTGTAATTCGTCAAATGGAATGAAATCCAAGCTTCCAATGGGCCGATATGATAACATTGAATCGGCGGCCATTCGAAGTTCTCCAGTGATTGAATTGGGGCACGAGCTGCATACGAAATCACACGTTTATATCTTCCCTCTTTATGGATTTAATGTTCACACAGCGTAACATTTGCTGTATGTATTATTAATCGTTTAAGGATTCACGATTGTAAATAGTGTTTAAAAATGTTTAAATGATTATAAGTAATTGTTGAACGTATTGTTGGACTGGCAAATAATAAATAAAAACAAAAGGGTTTAAAGAAATACCCAAATACATTCTATCTAAAATTTTCAATAGCATAAATCATCCGTACATTTATTACGAAGTTTTTCGCACTTTATTCTTAAAAAGGCTTATTAATTTAGGGGTCACGATGAAACATACATTGATACTGACATCCTGTGGCTTCCGAATGTAACTTCTTAACATATATAAAATTCTGGTAGGCACTTATTAACATATTTTAAGAGGTTATACGAAATAAGTGTTTGAAATATAAAAATGTGAAATGTAGAAAACACCTATCGTGAAAAGCCAGCGCCTTTTACAGTGGAGTGCGCTACGTGACACAGTTGGTAGCGAACAGTGATTAAGCCTAAACTACGTTGAATTATGAAACCTACATTTTTTATGTTCAGAACACTCCTATGTAGCTTACGGAGTATGCTTTGCGTATAATAGACTAACTAATTTATCTAAAACTAGCGGACCCGTGCCCACTTCGTTGGGAATAATGTTAATTACCATTTTCGATATTTCATATTGCCTATGACACTCAGAAATAATATGGCTTACTATTAGCGAAAGAATTTTAAAAATCGGTTCAGTAGAACTCGAGATTACCCCTTACAATTTAAAAAACACACAAACTTTACTTCTTTATATATTAGTATAGATATATTTATTATAACATAATTGTAATTGAAGATGTCTATTTCTTTGTACGTCTGTAACATTTATTATGACAGTTTTATATCATTAGTATTATTTTTGTGTTTGTATGTAAAAATAAACTATAATACTAATAATAAAGCAAAGCTAAGCCCGGCGTTTATCGACCATAAGTTAACTTAAAACTATTTGAAATTAAATTATACACTGAGTTTCGAGTTAAAGATAGCTTTAACATTACTCAGAAATAAAGCAGATATTTAAATCAGTATTAAGCAAATGCTTCAAAAACAATCCCTGTATTAAAGTCTCCACAAAGAAACGTCCAAAAGTATTACAGTAGAAAAGGCCAGGGGATTTCGCGCGGGTATTTTTAGGCATTTTTGTGACAGAACTGTCATCCTCGCCGCAGACTTACTGATCTTACTTTATCATTGTATTAACAAACATGGAAATTCCGTTAGCAAATCTCCCCAAATGCTAAAGCGATGCAAATCCTCTTACAAAGCCTTTGTTCCATTGTTTGTATAGGGACTTGAATCACATTATATTCGAAATCTGAAAGAACAGCCAACGATAAAAATGTTCAAGTCTAGATTGCATCCATTGCGTTTTTATATATATGTACGTAAATCGGATTTTTAACGTAAGCAGCGATGTATAATGATCAATGTTATTGGTTCAGTTATTATGAAAACTTTTTCAAGACCGGAGAGACTTTTCTCTGGAGTATGCTCTCGTATTTCCTCGCAATTGTTTACAGGTCAACGACTCTGCATTGTCAGAAAGAAATATTCAATAGCTTCAAATACTTCAAATAAAGAAATAACAATTTCCAATTCCAAGTGAAACTTTCTTTTCGAGCATTCTTAGTTATTCCTGTTAGTAATATTATGAATGCCAAAGTAACTATGTGTGTTTGTCTGTTGTGTTAATTGAACCAATTTTGATAAAATTTTATACAGACATTGTCAAGAGCGAGAGAAACGGTATCTTTTATCGCGATTATAAAATATTTAAATGTTTAATAGATTATAAAAAATTGTATGGTAATTACTAATTAGTAAAGTACTTAAATCTAAACATTCGGTTCATAAAAAGTAATCAAACTTTTACTTTGGCGAGATGAAATATCATTTTTAATATAAACGGGCATAGCTGTTATTTAACTATAATTATTTATTTAAAAAAAAAAACATGTCGGGTGAAGAACCAAAATACCAAAATAAAAGAAGACACCAAGCGTAAGTGATTTATATTTAAAGTAATTACGGGGTCATATAATATATGTATTTGCTTCATGAAAAACCAATCGCTCTGTCCGAGTTTCAGTAACGAGATAAGTAAACATTATATTAAAAAGCCTTAAATACTTTTGATTAATCCAACAATCCTTTAAAACAGCCATAGTGTCATTATTTCAAACAAACAAACAAATTTGTCAGCTCTACAACTATGTTACCTATATCTTGTATATTATAAACTGCATTATACATAAAAACCTTCCTATTGAGTCTTTCTTTCTGATAAAACCGCATGAATATCGGTTGCGTAGTTGCAAAGATTCAAACATATATAGGTAGGCTAAGAAAGCGACTTTATTTTAAACTAATATACTTATTACGTATTAATACGTATTAGAATTTTTGTTTTTATTGTATGAAATAATGTGTAAATATGTATTATGTGGCTGTACTTTTAAAATAAATAAATAAATTTATGGACGACGATGAAAAAAAAAACTACATAGTATAAAGCTTTTAAATTTCCAATATCTATCTATATTCCGATAATTCTGAAATTAGTCAGATAAGAAAATAACACGAAACTAATAAAGATTCTCCGAAATATAATTCAGTTTCCATTTATATTTATGAGTCATAAATAAGAGTTTTATTAACCGACGAGTTTACTGTAAAACCTATCTATTGATATGCTCTTTGGATGTCGTAAAATAAATGGCTTTCGTACTTTTAAGATTAATAATAAAATATACAGATATTTTTTATGAAATGGAACTACAAGATGGATTTGACTCAAAATTCCGCATGCAAGAAAATTTGATCCTGGATGGACACATTGGATAATTTTTATCCCGGTATGTACGGAAACCCAAATAGTTCCTCTATTTGGATGAAATTTTGAGGCGTGATGTATAAAAAAATAACTTAATTCTTTATAGTATACTTATTTAGCAGGATGCCACTCTTACGTACTTTTAAAGTGCTTAATAGCACGAAAAGCATACATCAAAGGAAATGTAAGAAATAATATATGTTTTAAGGTTGTCGTTTATAAAGCCTTCTTTGATGCTGTATGTTATTTAGTAAATTAAATTTTTAGTTAAGCAGTCTTTTATGCTTTTGATATAATATTAAGCTAAGAATATTCGAAATTTTATTTAACATCTTTTATCTATAGACTGAGAATTAGTCTATAGGTTAATATTTGTTACAACTATTTATTGTCTATGGCGTCGAAACGAATCTGCGTAAAGGCATCGCCACACCTAAAAATGTATTGACATATTTTGTTTATTTATTTAAACGCGTTATCTCACGATTTCGTTTTAGAAAAATATTCTTTATTACGTACCTACATTACGGCTTTCAGTATACATCAATGATATTATATTAATAAGATATGTCATAAGCGCAAAATTTTGAAGTCGCAAAAACATCCTAAGTAGGACGTCTTACCTTTACGTGATTGGATGCCGGCGCATTCACGAGCAACTGACAAAACTAACTATCTCTTTTTCTCTTGTTGGTTTTATTATTTGTCCCTTTTCTATCAATCTTCGCTAATAAATTATTCTTGTTATAACTAGCTGGCATTCATATTAAATATTTAGTAAAATATTACTCAGAGGGGTTGATAGCATATAATATGTAATTAGATATTAATAACGTATTCGATCATAATTGGATAGTTATAACTGAACTATGAACTTTGAGACAAGAATATACTCCGTGGTTTATTTGTAAAAAAAACTTTCTATAGCATCTATAAGAAATAGGTACAGCCAACATAATATGCGTATGAAACCGTACATATGTCACGAAGAATTCAATTGAAACGTTTATTTATTAGGGCTAATAAGTTAAAATAATGAATTTTGTAGTAATAGAACGTGTTTTTGTCAATGAAATCTTTTCAGTTCATTTTAATTAATTACTTGACAGCATTAATGTTTTTCTCGTCAGAACCTTTTCCCAAAAGTTTTAGTGAAAGTTCCGGACTTTGACATGTTTTAATTTGCAAGTCCTCGATCATTATTATTCAACAACTTTGAGGTTCTTAGCAATACTTCATTCATCTATAAAATGTACCTAGTAGTGTTGAATTTATTATGGTTCTTGTATTACTGTATCATAGAGTGCTATTCGTTTTAATGTTCGTGAAGTTTTACCTTAAGCCAAAAGGTAAGTCAAAATTCATAACTATTGCCTACAAGTAAAAGTATATATACATATATAGTAAAGCAACTGCAAAAGAATTGAACATTACAAAACCATCTTAATGGGAAGCGTCAATGTAATGCACACCTGCCCGGAGTAAAGTTCTGGGTAGCACTATATTGGTTAAAGGCTGGCGTTTCTCTTACCATCAGGAGGGCTTCAAGCTCGTCTCATCACTTCATAGAATGAAAAAAAATTAATACTATGTTTCAATGGTTGAATTTATGTCTCCAGTCAATATTTTGAAAATGCCAGAAAGATAATTTAAAAATAATATGCACGTTTTTCTAATTCAAAAACTTTAGGAGACACTATGATTTGAAAACTCGCATGACGTCACTTCCATACATTTTTACTACCAAGGTAAGTTAGTCACACTCCGTAACTTTAATGCGTTATACTTACGTAGTCTTTTGCCATTTTGACAATGCAAAAATTACTATAATTTTACATTTTTATTATCTATGAGACGGACTATTTATATCTTACTAGTTGTTGCTCGAAACGTCGTCCCCGTCGTTTTTTTTGCATTATTTCTTCGCTCCACTAACTCGACTAATAAGTCGCAGCGTGATGTTATGTAGCCTAAAGCCTTCCTCGATAAATGGTCTATTCAATAAAAAAAAAATCAATTCGAACCTGTAGTTCTGAGATTAGCGCGTTCAAACAAACAAACAAACTCTTCAACTTTATTATTTTAGTATGATTTTATCATCATGCCTACTAAAACCATTAGTTGATAGCACAGATTTAACCTATACCGATAATGTATTCTAAAAAGTGCATCATTAATTACTACGTAATGTGATAAAGGTTTAAAAGAGTTATAAACTGGCCATGGGCCATGGGATCTGGCCTTCTGGAAATTAATGTGTGGCGCCAGTGATTAGTTCATCTGTACGCACCGTTAGCCTTTATTAGCATAGAAATAATCGGTACTTAAACAAGATTTCTTATTTGCTCCTTTGATAGTGGTAACCTCTATTTAGTATTACGTGGGGGTTCATAAAGTTGTTGGATCTGTTGCAATTTTGATTATTTGTTTTGAGTGGTATCTTTTTTTTTTTTTTTTTTTGACGGGGGGAAATCCTCTTACGGATACCGCGTCCTCCTCGGGGGAGAAGGAGGCGGTTATGTCGGACTCGCCAGAAGGGCCCTACCGACTAAAACCCACCGGTGTTCCGTCGCGCACCCTTTCGGGGGGGCGGACCTGCTGAGGACGCACGAAGCAATCTTCCGCAGGCCCGCCAGGCGCCGGCGGCCGCTTGGTGATGCGGCCGCCTCCTCCAGTGGGGCGAGACAGGAAGAGCTATCTGTCCCGCCCCCTCCACGTCGTGGTGTGCCCGGAACACCAGACACACCACAACAGGCGCAGGAGCCCCGTTAAGTGGGCGACGCGGACCCCCGTCCACGCCACCCGGGACCCCCACTAGGGCTGGAGGAGGAGGGCGCTTTGGTGCGCTCTCCTTCTCCGTCCTCGCCTCCTCTGGCGGATAGGATCCGAGAGCGGGTCGTCCTCCCGGATCCTCTCCGCCCTCTCCTTCTGCGACATGACTGACTCGCAGAAGGAGAGAACCGCCCGCCACGACCTCTCGTCGCCGACCATGGC
>JADANM010003353.1:3720335-3736628 GCA_026213755.1 Eurema hecabe
AGGCGGACGGCGATTCCGCGGGGCGCCCTTCCTTCCGCAGGAGGACCAAGCGGCCCTCCTTCCATATGGCCGGGAATTGGCCGGACACTAGGCATTTGTCGAAGAGGTCGGTGAGGTGACCCCCCAACTGGCCCAGCGCCCGCGCCAACACCCGGCCGGGCACCCCGTCGGGACCAGGCGCGGTGCTCTTCGCCCGGAGCTTCGCCACGGCTTTGCGGACCTCGTCGGCATCGAGGCGAGGGACCTCCTCCTCTTCTTCGGCCCCGGCTGCGGCGACCTCCTCCTCTCGCGAGGAGGAGTCGGCCATTTGCGGAGGACGGTAATCCGGCTCATCACTTGGGAAGAGAGCCGAGATCACGTCCTCGAGCAGCCGGGGGAGTGGTATCTAAACCAACTTATTTACGGGTGTCATATGGTTATGTACTAACATAAAAAATTAAAAAAAAAAAAAAAAAAAAGCGGTCATAGTCAGCAGTTTTAATAAGAACATTCATCTTCATTATCCGGCTACTAAAAGAAAATTTTAAGAAGCCGAATATAAGATGTGGGGGCACGGTAGTGCCCCCGCCAAGTCGAGCAAAAAGCAGCATTTGAACCACTGGTTTAAGAATTACAACGGGTCAAATTCCTTAATTTTGTCACTCACCGATCACTGACTCACTCACCGATCATCAAAATTCTAAGGCACTTCTAAATGACCTAGAAGCTTCTAGAGGATTCAATTCAAAGCTTAAAGATTAATTGAAAATGAAATATATGCAGCTCAGTCAGTAATTTTAAGATAATAGAAATTGTTTAGAAACAATATCTATTTATTTCTTTAATATACTATATAACTAACATATTATGTCCATAACTATTATTTTTTGGATATCGGAGTGTAAAGCTAGTGTAATGTATGTGCATAACTTATGCATTAGCTAATTGCCTCGACCAGCCTTCGTAATAACCCCTTTATACCATGGAATGGAATGGAATTATGTCACACGAGATTTCATTCGCACGTTGTTAGCGTGTAGCGACGAATAATTATTGTATGCAGAATTGAAAATCACACAATTTTTGTTTTATACAGAGTTTTACTTTAAGCTATGAAGGCTTAAAAGCGCCTTGTGGACTGGTCACAAGTCCCGTTCTGTTTAAATCGAATTCAGTTTTATTGGCGTATAATAGAAAAAATATACATTTAAAATACAATTTTTGCCAAGCACCACCACGACCACCTTGTAGAATCAACTCTCTGACGCGGAATTACGACGTGCAATAATAGGCATTATAAAGTACTTAAAGTACGAGATAAAAAAAAAACAATCATAATCCAGAATACTATCTATTGTGTAGTATAATACTATACATTAATATACGTAGGTTTACTTAGTAAACGGAACATGTACAAAGCACATTAAAGAATGATATATTTTTTAAAATAAATGAACAATTATATAGAAATTTTGAAGGAGACAAATAGTAAGAAAATACGTCGCCGCTCTCGGAAACAATACAAGTTTAAGAACCATTTTATTGCGAGCTGGAAATATAATGTACAACCAAAATGACAAAATGCACCTTCTGAAATGTTATGTTTTTAGCTTTTGTAATATTTAGTATACGACATACTTTATTATTTTTCTTGTATTAAAAATAATAATAATGTTACTGTGTAATGTACAGGTAAAATTTCATTGAATTCCGGGAGTTTTTCATGTATGTGTAACAAAATTCCCGAATTCCCTTAATCAGTGGATTAATTCGGGAATTTTGTAGTCCATATAATTTCAATTATTTAATTGCTTACTAAATGTGAAAAACACATGCAAAATGAAGGATTGCAAAGAATAACCTAATATATAATAATATTAATAAATTTTTATTCACCAAAACAAGTTACATAAAGAAAGGTACATTTAGGTAGACAGCATGATGGAAAATTTGATATCTGTAGGTGAACTGGAGGCTAAACTATGCCTAGGCCTGTATTATATGTAATGTATAAGAACCCTTCAGTCGTGAACTTTAATAAACAATATTCGGAACGTATTTCATGGAACTAATCCTCGATTCGATGACGGTGAGCCGGTAGCCGCAGGAATCCAGCAGAGATTGAATGCACTAACACAGGGATGGAGAACTAATGGCATGCCTGCCTGTAATAACATATGAGTTATGACACTACTCTTTCGCTTGTCAGTTAACACAATATTATAAGAGGTAAAGAACTGTTATAAAAGATTTGTTAATATTTAATGGAATCATATTTTTTGTATTTGATTATTCCTGAATGCATGTATAAATATTTGACATACCTAAATGATCTTTCATTATTCATGAAACACTGCATTTTGCAATGAAAAATTCACCATTTATCCAATCTGGTGGACATATGTTGACAATTCGAAACCCTTATGTTATGTTTAATTTGAGAGTTGGTTTAAAAATGAGTTGTCATTATTATTATTTGCTTATTAATAACAGAAGACATTATAGTAGATATAGTATTTTGACTATAATACGCAAGTGTAGAACAAGAAACAAATATAACATAAGAAAAATTGAAATAAAAATTTTATAGCTTATGTTACCTGCGCTATTATATCGAAAGTATTGTTCATCATTTTATATCAGGTCAATAGTTTAGTCACTATGTCATACTGTATACATAATACTTAGATTCTTAGAGATAATACTTACATACTTATATTCATAAAATAATTACCCTTCTTTTTAGCTTACCTCTAGTTGGATAAAAAAACATACTAATACGTAAAGGTTCGCCATCCCTGCTCCCTCGTATCGTGTACTGAATCACCGTTTGATGTTCAATATTTCAGCTCTGATATACCTAGCTTTAACTGAAGCTGTTTTAGTACGTTACCTATTTTTTGTTTTAGAAAAGCTTTCACTGAAAATAACGAATCTGTTTCGTAATAATATTTCAGCCTACGTTCGTTAGTTACTTATTACTAAATTCCAATAAAATAAATTCTTATTCAATTTACAGAATTTAGCACACACACAGACACAGAATTTACACAATGCAATATACAATACATTGAGAGGGTGTAAAGTTTTTATTCCTAGCTAAATAATCTGTTAGTTTTGAACACATTTATCAGATCGAATTCAAAAACTATAGGTATATTATGCCAGTATGACGCTACTCTACATTTAGCTATATTCTTATATAAGGGCGTGGC
Organism: Eurema hecabe; assembly: GCA_026213755.1. NCBI lineage: Eukaryota > Metazoa > Arthropoda > Insecta > Lepidoptera > Pieridae > Terias > Terias hecabe. The sequence goes on from JADANM010003353.1 coordinate 3,723,530, forward strand.
TGTTTAGAAATAATTTTCTTAGTAACACAGTTTTGATGCAGCGATCTTCAAAGTATAAACTATAACGATATAAGAATAATTGCATATATGATATGTAACAAATCTCTTACAAACTGCGTTTTAAGATTAATGGTTTAGTTATAACTTCTTCGGGTACGTCATCAGTAATAGGGCACTATACTTACTATTACGACGTAATAAAAAGTATGACAATGTATTCTTGCGTCCATTAGAGTAGTTGGAATATTTGCATTAGAATGTTCTAGATGTATGTATACGCTTTTGGGGCAAGCACTGTTCTGCGAATTACTTGGAAAACTATTATCATACAACCTATTATAAGGTTAGTTTTGGTTACCGCATAGGTAGGGAATGGATAGTCTTCGAAATAAAATCAACGTAACAGGGAGTTAAGTTATTTTATTGTAGAGACAAAAAGAGAAAGAATTTAGAAATACAGACTTAATTTTTATTGTATCACTTTAGCTAACTAAATAAAATTCTGTAGTTTGCATATTTGTATTTTGCGTTATGGTTATACTTTTAGTATCAATTTTTGACCTGCCTAGACGACATCACGCGGGAATCATTAAATTTAATAAAATCAGTAGAAACTTCTCAAATTACATTTCATTTTATAACTGTTCTATAACTATATTATCAAATTGTAATGTACCATGCCAAATGTTTAAACGACTTAACTAAAACTTAAATTCATTTATATTATCATTATGTTAAAGGAGCAACTGACTAAGTTTTTTCTATGTAAAATACATTTTCTGAACCATTTGAACTTACATAATATATAATGTTACGTTATGAAGCCATTAGGAATAAAAGTGTATTATTATTTTATTTCATCCGAAATAGTTCAATTAAACCTAATAAGTGGACAAGCATTAATTCATCAGTTATTAATAGGTATCTAGGTACATTATTGCCAATTAAGATAATATGCGCGTATGGGATTCCTTAATACTGCTTAGTTAGAATTAAACCACTTGCATCTCATCCCTAATCTTCTTTGATAAGTTTCGCGGTGAAGCACACAGGCAAACAAAGTGATTACATTCCACATTGTAGTGACCTCAATTCCGACAGGATCAACTGACTTCTATATGTAGTATCGGTATAGAGTCCTCTAAAGATTATCTACAACTCAACTGCATAATAAGACACGAATCTCGCCTGGTAAGCGAGTCTAATAATAGTGATACGATGGCTAAGATCACGATTGCGTTGCCGGCTTATAAATAAAAAATGGAAAGAATGGAACAAAAAAAGACGAAAAAAGAATAATTACTAACTGGATGAACCGTTCACCATTTTTTGAGGGACGTAACGCCGTGAATTGACATAATTCAGCCTAGCGGCGTGATTCTACCACCTCAAAATGACTGATTACTGCTTACATTTTAAGTCGAGGAAAAACCCGTTACATTCATTACATTGCTTGTTTTGTACCAGCTTAGCTCTTACAATTTTAATATAACGTTGTAATGGATTATTAAGTATTATTATTTACACAGCTGCGAATCATCTGGTAAGACTAACGGAGCTTTGTGTAAAAGACATTACTGCCGCAATGCTGTCCCATATTTTAAAAATTCCTTTTAAAAAATATTAAATTATTCTTTCACTAGCTAAGGCTGAGTCGGACAACCTTTTAGTATGTAAATTTGACGCCGTCTTGTTTAAAAATGACTTCTCACTGAAAGTAATTGTAAGGAAATTAAGGTGATTTTAAAGGGAGAGCTTCTTTGTCTTCATTATTATTAAACTTTCTGTTTGAGAATACTTTAATAATTTTGCATAAAGACTAAATAAAAATCTTCTAAAGATAATTTATAGATATGTATACTTATAACTATTTATAATCGAAATTATAGTCTGAAAGTTATACTATTTTATTTATTAGATTGTATCTACTTAGATAGACTCTAACATATAAAAATATTAACACATCAAAAATACAATTCATCTCTACCTTAACTCGAAAATTCAATTCATAAATGTCGTAACAAAATAATACAACTAATAAGATTTTTTGTCATTTCGAATAAGAATGTAAGTTACATATTTCTCCCAAGTAATGCTGAGCAATAAATATTTATCCTGCCTTATTTGTGACTCAAAATCAGTTACATCGGCAAACGCTATTTTCCTGTGGGAAGTGTCAGACTGCAAATATGACCTACTTCACAGACGGCTCCGATTACACCCTATTGCGAGGTGCTCAATTATATCACTTCTCTTTAAATTTGCGAGCAAGTTTCTAGCATAGAGTACCTTTTGAAAGGCTGATATATTTTATAATGTAGGTGTTTATAGAACTAGAGGGAATAATAATAATTACATAAGAAATAAGTACAATTTCGGAATTATAACAACGCATATTGTTAAATTATAGCTTTAGTATTCATATAAAATCGATATCCTTCGATTTTTTTCCAGGTCAAGGCAGACTTAATAACTGATCTAGATTAAAATATGTTGTTCTAGAAGGTTCCTAGGTACCTATATACATACCTGTATCAAAAGTAACAAAGTTTAAAATTATAAGATGGCCAAGTTGTTGTAAATGTTTAAGCATTACCGCATTTTAGAATTGAGGGACAGACACAGACCTGACTTGCCCATAAGAAGTTCCTCCTATGTTTTTAAATGATCAATATTATTACCATATTATAAAAAAAAGAGTTAGGACTTCACCTGGTCAAAAATGTTTTTTTTTGGCCCTGGACTTTCCATACACGATATAATATACGATGTTGGGTGTAATGTCCGTAGGTTATTGCTTGATTTTTTTTTTGCAAAAACACTCGTAATTTAGCTGAATTTGAACCCACTACAATACACAAAGTAACAATGAGAGAAAATAACATTAAATTTGCTCAAACAGATTTGTTGTTTCACATTTTATTACATATACAATTTATTAAATGAGCACCTAAAATACAAATAAATGTTATGAAAGTTGGAAACTTTGAAATTTTCCAAGAAGTTTGAAAGGTCGGGAAGATTCGCACATGTTTGACTGTACAACAATTTTATACGTAGGAATATACATATTATAATAGAAATGTGTTTATGTTCGACTTTGTTATACTTGTTAAACTTTTTTAAAGAAAATAGAAATAGAGAGTAAATTATGGAAATATTTCTCCTATATTGGGATTGTGTCCACAACAGTTGGCATCAGAAGCTTTAGTATGTATATAAATTGTACCATACCATCGTCATTATATTTTAAAATATATTTAATTAAACCACAAATAATAGATATGATTTTCAATACAGTTATTTTTGTGTGTTATTTATATATTATGTATATAAACTATAGTAGAGTTAGTAGCAGAAGTGAATCAGATAATTTGGAGCTTTAAAAAATGTTTAACTTATAATGTAATGATTTTAGTACATATGTAGGTATGGTACGTATTTTTTACTATGTATGATTTGCTACAACTTTGCAGGAAAACCTCGAGCAGTTTCTCAATATTAATATACTAGCTGAGCCCTGCGATTTTACCCTCATTTTATACACAAAAACCTCTCTCATAAAAATCGGTGCCGTAGTTTTAATGATTTAAGCATACATAGGGACAGACAGAAGAAAACGGTTTTGTTTTATACTATGTTGTAATGAAGAAAAACAATCAATTATAAGCATATCTGACCAAATTAAATGTCATCATTTTTAAATAAAAAATATCAGACATATATTTAAAAACAAATCACTGGATATTTTTTTCGAATAAGATTGACTTTTTTATGATTATCGACTGAATATTGCTTACCTACGTAAACAACATTAGAATATTGAAATATTGGTCTCCATATCTTGTTTGATTCGCGGTTCAAAGAGATCATATAACATTCACAGATAAACTTCGTTATTATTAAGAAATGTATCCCAATTTTTATTTTCTATTTTATTTTGATTCTTGTATATTTTAACTTCAATTGTCTATGTATATGTTCGTATAAAAACTGAGCAATAAAATAATGTCTATATTTCCAAACTTTATTCCAAAATTTAGATATTGGTTTATCCAAAATTAATTTTATTCTAATACGATTTTAAGGTATGCTGTTCTATAATAAAGTAAGAAAAGATAAATCGATTAAAGCTATTATATAAATTATTTTATTGATATACTACCTCATTGTTAAACTTCAAAATATCTGGCTGGTGAGAAATACATATTTTTTATCTGTTATGTTATATGAAAAAAAAAACAAACAACTCGCGAAATTCCGGATATTGTGCTACACACGTAATAAAGTACACGCGAGCGAGGGTTTCCTCGTAAATCTTTGTAAACACTTGTTGAAAAAACATCTGAATTTACTGCCTTTTTTCCTTGTTTCGACATATTATTGTTAACGCAAGCCTATAGTAATACAATTGTGTTTATTGATGCTATAAACTCCTATTAATTTATGATTTATATATAAATCAAATTAGTAAATTAACCTCAAAATCATTAAACAAGCTCTACAATACTTTTGTCATTCAGAAAAACACGGAGGACTTATTTAATTACCACTTTTTATATATTTCAATTCCAATATAAATAGATTTCACACTAAGTTAGTTGTACTTCTTAATAATCTGTTCTAATATTCTAACTAGAAGAGAAACTAAAGCCCCTTTTCGTTCCAGCATGTCGCTAGTACCACCGGGGGGGAATGACTCGCCGAGCCCCCGGCGAGCTGTCAGCCCCCTCCTCGAGTCCAGGAGGCCACATTGCACGTTAGCCTGCGATTACTGCGCGGCTATATTAGAGGATAAATTCAAACGTAAGTTCTAATAAAACCTTAAGAAAGTTTAAGTTTTTTGTGAAGTGATTTGCGACCTTATTACTTTGAGCCCCATAACCAAACATTGGTTGGGGTCACTAAATAAAAAAATAAAAAAAATTCGTTATAAGTAAATTTCTTTATCATGATACATAGCATACCAAATATATTATTTATTATGATTTTACTTATTAGAATGGTGTTTTATTGGCTTGGGTATAAAGAATAGAAACCGTAATTACAGATTCGATTGTTACCATATACCTATTTAATCTGTGGAAAAAATCTTTTATTAAAAAAAAAAAAACTATCTACAATATAACTGCCTATATGATATTAAATTTATAATGAATACCCGTTAAGTGTAATTTGTTAATTATGTTTATATTTTCCATGTTTCACCAAACATACAACGAATATTTTTCTTGTTATTAATGTCAAATAACACAATAAAATTGCTTTTGCAAAATCATAAACGTTATATATTAAAACATAATGTATTATATTATTGTTTCATTATATGAAACAAATTTTGCTTCAATATAACCAACAAAATAAGGAACAAAAATTGACATTTACAAAGAACGTCCAACAAAAATCCGTCGAAAAACTTAAGCGAAATGTCCTCTTAAAATCCACCTACTTTGCTATTCCAATTGCAGTCCGAACGTAATTTAAATTCAAACAGAAAGTCGCTGCATTTTTGCCATTTCCACCTCTTTCAGCGTTTATTTTCAAGACATGTGACTGAAATGCAACGTACACGTTTCTGTATAGCCTGCTTGTTTCACCACGATATTGCTCAAGTTATTTCATAATTCAAGTAAACCGAGTTACTTTCAGAAATTTTGTTATGGTAATAAACATTATAAAAAATGTGTTACTTTTACAATATTTCAATAACTTATAAAACGTGAGATGTATTATTTATCTATAAGTAACATCCTAACGGTGAAAGATACCTTCAAATTTTGGCGTGTTTATTTATGATCCTAATATACCTGGGTACACTAAGTGTCTTATTATTCTATGTAATGATATATTATTGTAAACTGCTACTTTATGATCGGTTTTAAATGGAGAAATACAGCTTTCTTAACGTAGCGTCGTGCCGTGACGTCATTTTAACGTGTGGCTGACTCGAATTCAAAGCTGAATCCATGTATTCATGTACACCGGAGCTTGCGTGTGACGTGTTTGAATGCGATATTTATTCATGGCGTAGCTTTTAACAGTTTAAATAAGATTCCTATTGAACGATTCCTTGATTGCTGTGCCTTGTGGATTTAATCAAACGTATTTTTAATACTGTTACGTAACTTTTCGTATAAGTAATATTTGAAGTATTAACCCAAAAAACAAGATCATACAACACATACATATCAAATTAAGTTATTACTCCATCTGTAAGATGGATTAATTAATAATTTATTTGGAAAGTGTATTGCTCTTTTATGAGTCGAAAATAAAGACTAGCATTAGGTCTGTTTGACGAAGGTATCCCCCAAAGAATACTCGACCTATCCTATTATAATATCATACCTAATATAAATAAATCTATTTATTATTATTCTGTTAGGTAACGCCGAAATGCGAAACAGAGGAACATCGCCATTGTCGGTATCACCCCGTCAGTCGCTGACTGGAGAACCACCCTGGACCTTGCCTGATGATGACCGACCTGACTTCTCTGCGCTAAAAGAAAATATACATAGGATTAATAAGTAAGCACTGCAATAACATCATAATTTGTGAAAGTTTCTTTTTGTAATTAAATAAGATTATTAAATATAAAAAATACGACCAAACATTGATCGTTTAAGTCGCTCAGAAAAAGAAGGTATTAGTTATTATAATATAATATATATTTTATATATTTTATACCATAGGGTATATAAAATATGTAATTCTAGCAACTATTAAATAGTAGCTGTTGCCCGTTAAATAAAAAGTTTAAACCCCTATTCGTATGTCCTTCCCCAGGCTTTGACTATCTTTGTATCAAATTTCGTTCTAATCGGTTCAGAAATTTTAGCGTGATGGAAAGACAGTCAGACAGACAGACAGAGCTACTTTTGCGTTTATAATATTAGTATTGATCTTACACCGATATTTCATACGTATTTAAATTTACCGACAAAGTAAAAAAATGATCTTAATATCGTACGCCTTTACCAAACCGTACTTTAATATTAATTCGAACATAATTCCTTGCATTATTATTACGTAACACAAACCGAGCTGAAACTTTAAGCGATCTAGAAGTTTCTCAAGTTAATCTAGAGGGGTATATGCTTTTAGTTTTGGTGTTAAATAAAATTTAAAACACAAGCTAAAACTGTAATTATGAAGTTTTGATTACGTTAAATCGGTTTCCTATAGGAATACGAAAACCGTATAAGATAATTAACTTAAAAAAACTTTTATTGAATAGGTAATGTTTTGTTGAAAAGGTATTAACCTATTAAACAATTACGTATAAAAAAGTTCATCCCCAATTTTCCACCCTTGGGGGTTGTTTTTTTATGATTAAATGTATTACCTATGCGCCGAAAAACTATTTGTTCAAATCGGTTCATAATTGGCGGAGTTATCGCGTAACAAACATAGAAAAAAAACATACGGGTCGAATTGAGAACCTCCTCCTTTTTGAAGTCGGTTGAAAAGTAGACTTTATTAAGCGTTACATCCGTTCTGAAAATAAGTTTTTTTTTAATTACAAGTAAACATTTTAATAAAGTATTATCATAATTTTTAATTCAACGTGAACCATGAACTCCGCGAATCGATAATCTAGATGTCTTATGTATACTTTAAGGTCTTGTTAAATTGCTTTAGCAATAAAGCATTGTTAATGTAGCAAAAATTGTAGCAAAAATTAAACCATTTTTTATTACCATGTTACTTTTAAATAAAGTTTGCACCTGTAACACAGCTCTCAGCTACAATGGGTGCCATCAACCCTCAATTAATATAGTATAATAAAAAAAAAGTAGAAACAATATTGCTTTAATTAATAGGGACTGCGAAACCTCAACTCGACTGGACATGCTGCTGACCCAAGTAGAGCAATACGCGAACAACCTGGAGGCTTTGGTGGAGGAACGGACCTCTGACTACTTGGAGGAAAAGAGGAAATGCGAGGAACTTCTGTACCAGTTATTGCCTAAGTAAGTTTGTACGTGTAGAAATGTAGGCAAGTGAATCGCTTTTTTTAAGTTTTAGTCTTTGTTATTTGTTGTATTTACCATTGAGTATAGATACATATATAAAAATAACTTAATTATGTAAGGAATATATAATGAATCTCTAAACTAAAACTGTGTTTTAAAAATAAAACCATGTAAAATGTCTGACATCTTGTGTTCTTTTTCTATAACGACCAATATGTTATAATGCAACATACTAACTTGCAAAAAGTAGTTAGTAAATTATAACATATCATCTTCGTACTAACTTTCTCGATTATTTCGATATTTTAATATACAATACATTTTATCCCATATGTCTGATATTTCACTTCTTCGTTCATCTTTATTTTTTTATAGAATATTTAAAATGTTGAATGTTATTAGATTATTGGAAATTTAAGAAGTTGAATGTCATTTATACCGCTCAAATATAGAGATATTTATAATACTATCGTTGTTCCTTGTAATTAAAATGATTTCCGCAAAATTGAACCAGTCAAAGCATTCGTTATAGAATTTATTTTGCGAACAAATTTAATGACGCTTCCCCTAGATTCGGTCTAATTAAACTGATTGTGAATTCGAACGATTTTTTTGTTAAAATTAAAAATATCAATTATTTGCTTCTGACGTTTTTTTACGCAAAAATATAATATGTATTTTATGTATGGTATAATTGCTTGGCACATCAAAAGAGTTTGTTCTATAGAATTTGCTAGCTAACTAACAAATATCTCTCAAAGAAAATATCACTGTTTATTTCTGAAAATATACCTCTAGGACTCATAAATTGCCTAGGCTCTATGATTCGTTTATTGAAGTTTCCCCTGAGAAAAAGGAAGTTGAGGAAAATGCGGGTTTCGTAACACGTTTGCTTTTCTCGCAAGCAAAAAATAATTGAATATCGATTAAGGCGCACAAGATTTAAGAAAAAAAAAAACAAAATATCTCTTGCCTATTACTACCACAGTTTTCTCAAAGTTTTTAAAGTTTTAAATGTAATATTATAAAAAAAAATATAGTGATTGTATTTAATTAAATATAACTACTGACTATGGTTCATTTCAAATATTTAAATAAATGAGTACACTCGCAGTGCTTATATCATTTTTAAATTTTTTTGTACCAAACCTTATCTAGACGTTAACCTTAAACCTTTATTGGATTTAATATAAATAAGTTTCAAATACTATTAAAAATGAATTCCATCAGGTCAGTAGCATCACAGCTCATAATGGGCCAGCCAGTGATGGCGGAGACTTACGACCAAGTGACGATCTACTTCAGTGACATAATTGGCTTCACACAACTGTCAGCAGAATCTACGCCTCTCGAGGTCGTCGACCTCCTCAACGATTTGTATACCAGCTTCGATTCTATCATTGAGAACTTCGATGTCTATAAGGTAATTTTTTCAAGGAAGGCCATTACGAATTAATATACCTACAGTGGTTTATTATAGCAGTGATGTTTTAATTTGTAGGTTAGTATGCTATACGTTTATGATATAAATACAATAAGTGTGATATATAGGTAACATATTTCTTAACACATTCAATGTTGTACTTGAAAAATTAACAATCAATTTTTTATGGAATCTAATAGTGTTAATTTTTTTTTGTTGACTGTACATATATATACAGTCAGCAAAACAGACTGAAAGCTATTAAGATATGATGACGTCATAATCTGTAGGTGGAAACAATAGGCGACGCGTACATGGTGGTATCTGGTCTGCCAATGCGCAACGGCAACCGGCACGCGGCGGAGATCGCGCGAATGTCTCTCGCGCTGCTCAACGCTGTGCGACTTAAAACCGTACCTCATCGACCTGGCGAGAGACTGCTGCTCAGGATTGGCATGCATACAGGTATACTATCTACTAGACGTGCCTTACGGTTTTACCCGTTTAGTTCCCGTTCCCGGGGCAATACCGGGATATAAAGTATCCTATCTATTAATCCAGGGTATCACCTATTTACATACCAAAATTCAACAAAATCGGTCCAGCTGTTTTTGCGTGAAAGACTAACAAAACATTCATCTATACATGCACACTGACAAACTTTACAATTAGTGATGCTATAGTAGGATAAGTACGATACGTGGAATACGAGAAGGGTCAGACAGAACCTGCGGTAAAACAAAATAAGGGGGGTGTTGGTTGGTTGAAGTTCAATATTAGCTATTGTTCTTTCTACGGGGACATGGATATTATGGTATATAGTATACCATGGTATGCATGATAAGGATTTCCTGACTGTAGAAATGTTATACTAATGAAATGTTATATACACTGTTTTTAGATTCACGAATGGCTGTGCCATACAAAAATACAAGCAAAAGCCATGCAAAAGCATTTTGAAGACTTTTAACGAGTTGTTGTAATTTATTGGTCAGGTCCCTGCGTTGCTGGTGTTGTTGGACTTAAGATGCCCCGATATTGCCTTTTTGGAGACACAGTCAACACGGCAAATAGAATGGAATCGCATGGAGAAGCATTGAAAATTCATGTCAGCCCCAAAACCAAGGAAGTCTTAGATTTGTACGACTGTTTCAATCTCGAGTGCCGAGGAGAGATAACTATGAAGGTACTGTAACTAACTTAACTTGTATTCGAGCAAAATTAATATTTGTAAAAACTATGCCTTATTTACTTGCAAACAAGGTGTATTTCTGCCTTTTATAGAATAAAAGCTCACTCTTATTACTTTTTTAGGGTAAGGGTCCAATGACAACTTACTGGCTACTCGGTGAGAAGGGACAAAATGGCACACAATACCAAACCACTGAAACCCCAAATGTCAACCCCAGCATTACATTCCAAGGTCCAGATAGTCCAGCGTCACACTCACTCACTCATAGCGAAAGCCCCAAAGCCAACAACAAAGAAGCTACGAGTGGTAAAAATGAAATAACAAATGAACGCGATCGAATTAAGCATGAAATAGCCACATTTGTCGCCAAAGACCTTATCAACAACATCGACACAGCTGTACGTGAAATCAAATTGTCGCAAAGTGCGACTTTCAATACCACATCTAATAATAAAATGTGCAACGGTAATAGTAAAGAAATAATAACGCCTACTTACGATAAAGAGCTAGTCATTAACAAGGGAAAGGTAAGAGATGTGGTGAACAGATTCAACAGTACAATGACTAATACCAACGATTGCAAAACTAAACCAAAGGTAGATAAGTAAAGAATACGCTAACGGTCTAAACAAATTTATTTATGTTAAGTAAATTGTATTAATATTAATGTTGAATATAGTGTAACGTTTCATGAAAAGTAGTGCAAAGCACCTTATCTAGTCAATATTAGGCTAAATTCTTCTAGTCCTTAACTGTAGGTGACCAACCTGCTCCGAATTTTAGTTCATAACTCTATTTGACTAAGACTAAGTGTATATGAACATAATAATATTTAACGCAAAGATCGTAAACGCGGTCGATCAGAAAGTCGTAGTGAGATGTGTATAAATTAAGATTTAGGAAATACTATTGTATTTACTAGACCCCGTAGTATTTTTACTGACCTTTTATAACCTTACCTTTGTAAAGTATTGAATTTCTAAATGTTGTATTAATACGACAGTCAAGTCTGTAAGCTTTAAGATATGCTTTTCTAGTCGATGAGCTCAAATTATTTATACTCTCAAATACTTCTATTCCTATACTATTTTTTTTTATTGTAAATATATTTATTCGAATGCCAGTATGGGTTTTTGTTTTAGATGTAATTTTACACAAAACTTGGAGATATATTTATAGTGGACACAAATGTAATGAGATTCTATAAATAATAACACGTAGAACATATAACTAGTTGATATTTTGTAATTGTAAAGATTTTATTTAAAATATAATCTTACGTTGAGTTGTTGAAGATGGTTTATAAGTAAATGATTGTTAAATGTAATGATTGTTTCAAGTTCCTTTGTGTTAAGCACAACTAAGCACATTACATGTACTATGAGAAATAAATTATATATGTGATGAATTGACTTTTCATTCAAAATAATAGCCAAAATTTTATTGTATGTTATCCACAATTATAGTATTACACTTTTAAAATACGCATTAAAAGTTTATCCATATAATATAGAAATAAATGAACTTATTTCTATAATACGTTTTTTAGAATATTCTTTGAAGTAGGATACTCCTGAAGTAGAAAAAAGGAAGGTGTAGCCACTGTATTAACTGTATGCAGTCAATAGAATAAAATCGAGAAATAAAAATATCAAATTAAAACAAATCTTAAATGAAGGGCAATGGGTGTGTTAACAACTGAATAAGAAGACAGGTAAACCCAAGAGGCAAATAATAAATTCATATGTGAAGACCCATTCAGGAAGGTTTCCCTGTCATGATATGTTTTATTAATGTTCAAATATAAATAAAATATGAGTTAGAGAATACGAGCGGTTGACTCCTGACGCTTTGCAACAAGGCCAAATCTCAAAGCATAAATATATGAGAGATTCTTCTTTTCTTGGTGTACTTTGAAAGCTTATAAAAAATATTTTTTTATAAATGATAGTAGTAACTAAACAGAAGAGTTTTCTGATGGTGAGTGACCTATCGGCTCACTTACAGTCTCAAAGCTAAGCTGATTTTTGACAAAAGAAATTAAAGGATTAAACAAAGCAAAGAAGGGAAAAATGATCATCCGGTATTCGCATTTACCGTACGGGATTTGACGAATTACTATGATGGGAATTTATTTTCTTTTCTGAGGAAAGGTGTCCCAATTCAGTCCGGCTCTATCACTTGACATTAATATATTAAACTAGACGAGCCCTGCGGTTTTACCCTTGTAATTCCCGTTTCCGGTGTAATACCGGGATATAAAGTCCTACGCGTATGTGTTAATCTAGGGTCTACCTGCATGCTGAATTTCAGCCAAATCTATTTAGTAGTTTTTGCGTGAAAGAGTAACAAACAAACTTTCATACTTATAATATTAGCAAGATATAATCTTTCTTCTAGTAAAGTAAATGGTTCGATAATATTATTTTATGACAGCAAGAGCGCTTTCAACCTGCCGGAGCTGCCACCCACGGTGCGTTACAATAAAACCCTATTCCCGTAAAG
>JADANM010003353.1:3751588-3799924 GCA_026213755.1 Eurema hecabe
ATATATGCGTAATTATGCCGCTGCTGTTTTCTGCTGCGCGGTGAAAAACCGTAGTGCGCACCTGGCCTAAGAGTTAAGAGTATATAGTATCTATAGTAATAAATAGACGTATTTGCAATATTTCTTATCCCATTGATATGACATAAAATAGGAGGGCAAACGAGCAGGCGAGCCACCTGATGGATAGTCATGGATAGGATGGTCAGTGGATATATATCAATGTAATAGTTGCGAGAATTATATTATCTTTATTTAATATAATTTAAGAACTATAAGTCTACAGAAATATATGCTTTCTCAATGCAATTACCGAAGCACGTTCGTAACATGAAGTAAGTGAAGCAAATCAACGGAGGTCGATGCTATAAACGTCACAAACCTTTTAACTTGCTATGTTACGTCGGGGTATGACTGTATGCTCTGCTAACGAGTAGAAACGATTTGTGTGGTGTGTATACATAATATGTAATTTTTATTTAGTCTCTCGTCTCTAGGTACAGGTGATTAGTCTTTATCGCGTGAATGTTAATTAGGTATTTTTGTTTTTATGTATATCTAATAATATAATTAAGAGGTAAGGTTGGTATCATTTTGCTATTGAAGGGTGTCATCTCGGGATCTAACAAGTTTATTTTTTTAAATGCCCAAAATTTCTGAGTGCCAGATAAAAAGTATGTATAAATGGTATTTAATTTTAAATGAGGTAAAAATACAACACAGGTACTCTTCTTATATGCCAGTAATTGCAAAAAAAAATTAACAATTTAAAAATAAACTAATGAAGAATTTTAAAAAATATAGATTGCTATTCACTAGTTCAGCCGGTAATTGAATCTGTAACGTCCTCTCAGACGGCAGTGCATAATTACTTTTATTACCAACGGAGACTGAAGAAAGTCGTGTGAAGCGGAAAATTAGCTCATCTGCGCTTTAATTCTCGCTTATTAGCCGCTTTCAGAGATATCTCAATTTTGATTGTATGAGAAATAAAGGCCCGTTTTATGTTTCCTTATCATGAACAGTAATTGTCCAGACTTTTTATGTAATATGCACGTATCTAGTTTTTGAATCGTTTGTATGCTGGTAAACGGTTATAAGAATTTGTCAATGTTATAGACATAAAAGTTTGTGACTATTTATGGATGTTTTTTGTTATTCTCACACGTTACTTTCACTGAAAAAATTTGGTTCAAGGTAGCATGATTCCCTACATAAATACACTTATGTTTTATTTCGGTTTTTTCCAATTTAACGAGAATCACATTAGAAGGCAATAAAAGAGATGGTAAAAATATTTAATAGCTATTTTATTATCTAATTATGTACATGGTTCATTTGTTCATGGTGCCTCGTCTCCTCGTAACGGTAAGTACTGGTTGCGTCTGTTGTAATAAGCGCGGCGCTGGTACGAGGGCTCTGATAGGGACCTGGACTGAGCCTGCGGTTGGGGCTGAGCTTCAAGTTGCCCCACTGGTATAGGAGTTACGGAATATCCAGCAGCTACAAGTGAAGAAAACTCTTCTGGTGTATACGCTTTATTGTTTCTCGGAGGAGGCAGCTGCGACCTTTGTTCCTCCAAGTTGTATTGCTGTTCTACATTCGGTCGCTCAGAACTGACTTCTGGTCTGTACTGCTCTCTGTATTGCTGTTCGAACTTGGGTTGATCAATTCTCACGACCGGCCTAACGACTTTTTTAGGTGCGATGTTTTTGCTGACGTAAATAGCGGATAGAGGTGTTTTCGTTGCTTCGATAGCACGGGGTTGCTCCTTCAAAGCTACGGGTTGCTCATGTCTGTGACCTTCGTTCTGTCTAAAGACAGGTCGGTAGTAATATTGTTCGGCAATTTGAACTGGTCGTTGATTCGACGATAGACCTTCTTGGACTCCTTGTTCTGGTAAACGTTTAAGATATGTTACGGGTCTCTCGTTCGAGAGTAGACGAGGCTGTTCTTGTCTCAAAAAGGCTCTGGGAGTGTCGATTATTCTAAACTGTTTTGGGGTTGCTTCTTGTTGGTACTGAGGGACGGTTCTATAGTGTGGATTAAGGTTTTGCAGTTTGGGAGCTGGGACGACTTTTAAGCCTTGGGCTTCAGGGCGTTCGTATATTGGCTGTTGAACAGCAGATTGTGCCGGTTGAATGGTGACGTAACGAATCTGTTGAGCACGCTGCGTTTGTTGTACCGGACGGTAGTGCTGCTGAATTGGTTGCTGTTGGACGTTGGTCGTTTCAATAAGATATTGTTGTGGAGCAACAGTCGGTTGAGGGGTAACGTGGATTTTCGGGCGCAGTTTTGTTGGCTTTTTGCTAGGTTTACTAATGTACTGTTCAATCTGAAATATATAAAACATTATGTCAAGACTTTTTAAAAGAGAATTTGTTGCTATTTCTTTAGTACATATGTGTAGAATGTAAAAATAACCTGTTGATATTGTGGAGCTGGTTGACTAACGATTTGAGGGGCTTGGGTCTGTGCATAAGCCTGTGGGGCTTGGACTTGATGTCCAATCAGCGAAAATAGATCCCTGTCGTATGCCTCTGCAGAATTGCCCGTGTCGCTAACAGATAGAGCTGCACCTACTGACGCCTCTCCGCCGTTGGCCGAGTAGTGTGGCCTGGCGATCACTGTACGAGATGGCAAGGCCAGTTGCTGCAAAATAAGGAGTAATTTTCATTTCAAATGAAGGGTTTTTGGTAAAATACAACACAAAATTCATATATATTGTGATACAACTTACAATTTTTTAAATATTACGTATAACATGAGGATAATTTTTAGTAATTAATCTAGAAAAAATGCGATAATGGACCTTGGCCATAGCTGAAATGTCCACTATCAATTCAAACGTTAATACAAGGATGGAAGGGTCGTTGAACTTGATGACCGTTTTAGCAGGTTGTGGTATATTAATGAAAGAATATTCTCCTTTTCATGCCCTTATAAAAGCTTACTTATTAGTTCGAAACAATGGCGTACCTGTCGCTGAACCTGAGGGTCTATATAATAGAACTGCTGAAGATTCTGCTTATGCTCTTGAGGCGGGTTGTGGTACAGCTGCTGTAGTTGCTGGTTACTGGACAATGGCGCTTTTCTCTCTGGCTGCAGCTCTAAGAGCTCCTGGGCATTCACCGAGAAGACCTGGCCGGGGCGGTATTGTTCATCTCTGAAATGTTTTACATGACATTAGAGAAACAGGAAAAAAAATTGACATGCTATAACTAGAAATCGCAAATATAGAAGATAAAGTTGTAGTAATATTAATAAATATAATAAGTAATGATGCATCGCCAATAAAATGTTAAAGGATGAAAGATAGGATGTTATTAAAAATACAAAAAATCCACAAACAATAATTAAAGCTAATACGCTTTAGTCAAGTTCTTTGACTTAGAAAATTGCCAATAAACAGTTAATTCAAAGGAAGTCAGGAGACAAGCCAATTAATATTTCTCAGGCGACTGTTTGTGATTCGAAAGGGATTATTTCTCGTTCAATTGTCGTAGAAATACGATCTGTATTATATAAAGCGATGTTTTTTATTGTAATTTGAATCGAAAACATTACTACTTATTTGAGTCTAAAAGAAGCTTTATAAGAAAAATAATGATCACGTTAAAGACAAACAATTTGACCTTAAATACTGTAGAAATTTCTGGGTCGAATGCAGTTTGCCAAAATAATACTATATAATATACCTACAGTTTTTATTTCTATATGTCTTTAAAACTACAAAAAGCAAAATGGTACCTGTTTGCTTTATCATCTTCCTGTGGTTCTTCAACAGGTGCCACTGGTTCCTGAAAGAAAATAATATTATTAAAGCGCTTCATTCACAACAAGTCCACTTATTATGCAACACTAACAAATTATTGTCACAAACCTAAACGTAAAGAAAAAGTAATAAAAAATATATCAACATTAGCTAACCGTAGCAAGGAAAGTCTTTTATTAAGGAAGCCAGACCGTTTCTAAAATGCGCTTTGTAGGGGAAAGTGTTAAAATTGACAATGCACGGCTTCGGTACTGTTTCTTAGTCACACACGGCGACTGTGTGTCGTAAAGTGCCTTATTTCTAGAATATTCTTAAGAGGTTATGTTAGGTTTTAATGACTATTGTTATTATGATTAAAACTTACTCAGAATTGACAAACATAACCTCTTAAGAATGTTCTAGAAATAAGGCATATTAAAATCTTATATTAGTAATCACTGGTTTACGTAATTGTTAATGTGACACAGTTACCCCAGTTCGAAGTTTGATGATCTTCTTAATCTATACTTACATTTTAAAGAGTTACATTATCCGAAAACTTCTCTATAATATTTCGCTCATTTGAAGTCAACAAAACTACGGCAAAAACTAGCCTACTTAATATTTCAGTAAAAAAACAAAATATAATCAAATTGTATTATAAAATTAACACATAAACAAATATAAAACAAACGACGGTCGCATCACCACGCACTCATTACCGTGATAATGTCGCTAATGTTAGCTTTCGTAATCAATTTGAAACAGATTTAATAGCATCCCAGTTTCGTCAGTGTCATTTGAACGACACGAAATAACAGTTAGTTAGGAGCATTGCAGTACATAATAGCACGTTGTCGGTTTACGCTAGCCGGTGAGGAATGTCCATAATGTTGTAATGGTTACATTATCAGATCGTTAGCGGGTGGATCAAGAGAGTAATGAAATGGCTTTATTTTATTACCGATCTGCCTTATTGTTTTATATAATAGTTTCTAGATTATTCTGTGAAGTCATTTGTATATTGAGCAATACAACGTAGGTTAACCATATCAATAGAAAGTTTTATTTAGGTACATATATAAACGGTATCGTACCTTTTTGCTTTATAAAATTGTATTGTAATAGAGCAATATATAAATATTGCTCAGTAGGATACATATATTATGTTTCGGATAACTTGTAGTAGGATGTTTGTTAGAACCTATTTTCTACAAATACAGAGTATACAGAATAATAACCTAATCATCAAATTCAATGTGGTGATCTCATTAGTAATGCATTGTTAATCATACTAACAATTATATCACCATTAAGCATAATTGTCAATCAATGCTACGGTACATAAATGATCAGTTACTAATTAATCAATTCACAGGAATACTCGTATGAACTACTTGAATAAATATTTATAATATGATGACTCAAAACATAGAAAGAAGTTAATTCAATAAGTTTGTCGTGAAACTTTTCTTGAGGCTTGATCGTAGTTTCCGAACGAATGAACCGTTATTGATAATTTCTTGAAGGGAAGGAAAGGATAATTTCAGTGTGCTATTGTACGTTTAGAGTAATTGTGATGGTTTATATATTTTGACAAAGATTTCAAAATTCATATTGGAATAAGGCATGTCCCTTAGAGACAATGTTAAAGTAAAATTGAAAGGAAAGTGTTGGCAAGCTTTTGCAATCGCTGCAACAGTTTGAATATAATTTTAAACACAATTTCATGTTGTCTTTGTTCTCGTCGATATTTAATGGTAAAGCTAGTTATGACATCTTGTTGTGAAATAATTTCCGCGAATGAAGTTTATAGTAGCCTTAGTTTATTGACTTTAGTTTACTTCTACTTAACAGATTTGTTTTTGTAAAATTTTATGAGCTACATACTTACTACCATATAAGGTCCGGTTTTTTTGTATTTTTTTCGTGGAGAAATGCTCATGCGTATCTTAAATCCTGGGGGGAATAAGATTATGTTATGTCGGATTCAAACGAACAAAAATATTTCAGTCTCGCTCTCTTCCACAATAATTTACTTCTATAACTCAATAGTATACGCAATTTTTTTATACTACACAACAACTAGAGAACGGATAAATTACATATACCTCTCTTTTGTAAAAACATACATAAATACACAGCAACACCCAGTACCCATAAAAATACAAATATATTTTTCCGGTGTGGGGGTCGAACACTTCGCGCAGAAAGCAGTTGTGCTACCACTGCGGGTCGTCAGAATCTATCAGTTATAACGTAGTAGGCTTTTAGCTTCATTCACGGGAACCATTGCTCAACAAAATGTCATATCTAGGCAAGTTATGGTCAGATTATAGTAGGTCAGGAAAAGATGTTTTCACAACGTAACATGTGAAAAGAGCAAAGCCATTACATATTGCCTTTACGGCGTTTTAATAGACGTAATGACAATGTGTAAGCTGCAGTAAATTGTTGTTAATTTAAACGGACAGATTAGATTTAGTTGCATATTAATAAGCTCATTTGTAGGTTATGTTACGCTTGCTGTACCATGCAGTTTTACATGCGTAAATTCTGATTTTGTTTGACATTATATATAGTATAGTCTACGATATTCCTATTTATCATCATCAAAACTAAATCGTTACTCACAACAATATAAGAAACGTTAATATTTAAAAATATTTGTATAGATAACAACGTTGTTAAATATATTAGAACAATGTATTATATGGGGTATAAAATAGTTACTTTGTAAGAACGATTTCATTATGTTTTCAACTCGAAGATTATATCCACGTTATATCGCACATGTATAATTTAATCCCACGAAAAATATTAAATTTAAAAAAAATGCCAAGTCTTTCTATGAAGTCTTTCCATCGTAAAAAGTTTTGAAATGTCATAGAAGCCAAGTCCTATTCTGTAGTCCTATTTTGTAGTTATAAATCAATATTTAGTAATTGTATATCAACTCTTTTCTTTGGATTATAATTATAGTGACTTGGCAATGAGCACAAACGCCCCCTGATATAATTGTTTTATAAAGATATCAAACAATACGAACCTAAATAAAATTATACAACAGTAATAAGCAATACATAAACCAAACAATAATTTATATTAGAATCGCGATAAGCCGTAATGTTTCACGAGCCGACATCAAAGCAAAATATTATTTCTACATTTTTTCTCTTCTTCAGTTATAAAGAAATTGTAAGCTAATTATTTCTTAATATATGAAGATTTAACAACTTTTTAACTGAGCGAAATAAGTTTGAATTTATTATACTAATAATATTTTGATTTCGAAATTTTGTGGAGATGTACGGATTTTCGAATGTGTTACGAATCTAATATGTTGTATGGAAAAAACTGCTATAGTAAATCCTTTAGCAGTTTTTCTGTGAATGAAATCTGCTGATATCTACCATGCAGCTAGATTAGACCCTGGATTATCTATGTGGATAAAATAGCGGGGCTTGGTCTCTCTCATCATTCTTTTTTCTTCTTGCACGTGTTTGCTTAGGGAAATTTACTTTTTAATAATGCGAATTATACATGATGTGGGTGAAAATAATAAATTTTGTTTCTTTGTAAATTAGAATAGACTATTTCTTTACAAAGAAGCATTTACATATATGTATGTCCTTCTTGATATTTGTTTACTTTTTGTTATTAGTGATTTTGGTATACGTAATAAAGGATAAATAAATAAATAATAAATAAAGAAGCATTTTCTTAAGTCGTATACAAAGACTTAATAAAATGTGTTATTACAATTCTGGAAGAATAAAAAGAATATTTTTTACGTATAGATCTGAAACAGATAACAAAACTTCAACCAATATGTTAGGAATGCGTAGGAGGTCTCATATCGAAACTGATAAATAACAATTGATTGTCAGAACTATTAAGTAACAGTTCAAGTTCCTATATATAATGTAATTTAATTTACTTCTTTAGCTTTTAGCTTTTTTCTATACTGACCGTGCCTTCCAGATATTCCCTTCCATAAACCCACATATTCCATGTTTAGCATCGGGATAAGTAGTGCCCTTTATGTTAGCATACATGTCAAATCCATAGTAGTTTCACGTAAAACAGATTATAATACAATATAGATAATAATTCGGTATAAATTAAGTAACAAGAAGACAACACGAATATAAATCGAAAAAAAAAACACTTACAGAATTTAAAATTTTTTACTACTCACTCTTTCTAGCTTTTCCTCGGTCTCAGGTTGTCTGGGAGAGATCACTTTAGTGATAAGACCGCCTTTTGTACTGTTTTTCTTTCTCTTGCTGTTTTTCATGTTATTTTTTTCTTATTTTGGTGTGCAATTAAGTGTATTTATTATTTATTATTATTATTATTAAAAACTATCTCATATTATCTATACAAATGTTAAATATAACGAAACATGTTATTAACACTACTAATAATTCTTTACAAGAACCTTTTTATTGCTTTATAATATTTATTTATTCATTTATTATATCTTTATATACGAAATTGATTTAAAAAAAAACGCAATTCGTAAGGTCAGCCCATTCAGGCAAACTAGGCAACTTACGGTCAAATACTCATACGCAAATTAAATTTAAGCACGCCTTAAGACTCGTAATTTGACAGAACAGTCCAGCTCGTTCCTCACTTCAGTGAGACGTACGATGAATCGTATAAAAAAAAGATCAGATTGAATTGGTTTCCATTCAAAAGCAATCGTTATAGAATTGAATTATTTTGCAGAGAAAGTTATAAGAGCTAATAAAGTCGCTTGTTAACGGTTTAATTTGACCTCAAACCGATAATTGTGCTTAGTAACTTGCCGTTATTGGCTATAAATAGATGTATTGTGGTTGAAACAAACAGGTAATAATCTCACTTAATCTGCTAGTATTATAAATGCGAAAGTTTGTAAGGTTGTATGTCATGTATGCGTTTGAATCTTTATCGCAAAAAGTACTGAACAGATTTGATTGCAGTATATTATGTATGTAGATGAGACCTTTAATGAACTGATGGGTATGAACATATTATGTACCATACAAAAACTATACTATTGTTCCCGTTACAATTTAAAAATAAAAATTATCCTATATGTCATTCCAAAACATAAACTAAGCAGTTCATCATCACCAATTGAACATCCATGAGTTTTCCATTTTCGAGTTTATAATATTAATCTAAGAATTTTCCGAAAAAAGCATGAACTTGAAATTTATAAAATCTCATTTATATTTTCATGATATTTGCGAGTTCAAACGAATACTTTAGCTAAAGTAGTTATTAGAAAAGTTGAAAGTCGTTAGTTCGGATACATTAATATATTTTCGTCAATTCTTATATTCTTTACTTCGACCTGCCTCGTCTGCACGTATATATTATGATGAATGTATTATTCGTAATATAAACCTTCCTCTTGAATCACTCTGTCTAAAACAAAATCGGTTGCATAGTTTTTAATAACTAAGCACACATAGAGACAGACAACGGAAAGCAATTTTGTTTTATACTATGTAATAAAGCTCCGAGTCTTATAAACCTGTCGTTGCATCTTATTAAGTTTTTTTTTATTTTGATTATTCGTTAAATAAAATTCTTCTATAAAACATAGTATAATGTCCGACAAAGTGTTCCAGCGTGTCGATGTCGAAACAGGCCGCAGCCGTATCTAAAAAACGTTTCTCACAAATGCCATTTAACTAAGAAATAGAATGTCATTGCAAGAGGAAGGGACTGTTTCGAAATCTGGGACGAGTGAAAGGGTAGGACAGCTCTAATCTGTATCGATTTTGTATTAAATCCTATTATCAGTGTTAGGTATTTAGTGAAGGGTTATTCATGTCTATTTGATTTATAGGGCGATTTAAGTCTTTACCGATATGGAGTTTAAAATTACTTAATTCCAAGTGCTTATAATTTAATTATTACAATAATTATGAAATAAATAACCTATACAAATACCTATAAATAGTTTAAAGAGCAACAAGCTATTGAGTCTAATAGTTTTCTGACGTTATTTACAAACTGCTCTCCGAACCGGTGACTCAATTTTGTTTTGTAATAGTATGACAATTAAATACAAAAGTGTAATACGTATACCTTTTTTATTTATTTTTTTTTACGGTGGGAAATCCAGTTGCGGATACCGCCTCCTCCCCGGGGGGAAGTGTAATATACCTAGTTGAGTATTTATATGTTTCTGTGAAATGTGATTCTACCTAATAACAGTTACCTCTTAAAGAGCTTCGATTATGAGTTATTTTGTCTACGTCAGTATGATTAAAAATATTAATGATCCATCCTAATATTACAGATGGGAAAGTGTATCTGTCCGTACTTTTGTCTTTATTTCACGGCAAAAGAACTGGACCGATTTAGTTGTAATTTGGTATGTAGATAGATGATACTCTGGATTAAAACATAACATACTTTTTATCCCGGTATTGCCCCGGGAACGGGAACTAGGCGGGTAAAACCGCGGGGAGCGACTAGTTATGTTAAAAAGTTACTTAGAAAATTATAATGAATGATCTAACCTGTTTTCTAGCACTTCTGTAATAGAATTGCCCCGACGTTGCCTCCTGGGTTTGCCTTTTATCTTTGCTCTGTTCTGCATTTGTAGTTTTCTTATCGTCTTCAGTAGAAGCGCAGACGGCGAGTGCTGTAAAATATTATATATTATTCATTTGTTATTTCATGAGAATAAGTTAATCGCAATTATGTAGAAAATGAAGCCTATATTTAAGAAATAATAATATGAATAGTTACAGTAAAAATGAACACGTAAGTCCCTGGTAAATTTATTTAATATATTAAGCAAATATATTCCTTCCTTGAATATTTATTTTGTATATATTAATGATAAAAAAATAATTTAATGTATTGATTAAGAAAATATTTTCATGTTAATATTTATGTAGGTTATTTAAATAATGTATACGTAACAGTAAAATAGATAGTTCAGGTGTTAAGTTTGTTATATATAAAATTGTGTTAACATATTTAATCTATATGAATATTTTTTTTTTCTTATTTACGAATTAAGAATTACTGAGGAAGTAGTATTACTGATTCCGGACCTTTGCTAGCACTATTTTCCATTTATTATACACTCGCAAACTCTTGAATTATCTCTATTAAAAACTGCATCAAATTTCGTGTTATAGTTTCAAAGATCTGACTGAAGACAGATAGCCATATTGTCCTATACGATATAGTAAGAATCACTATTCTTAAGAATTCATCCATAATACATAAAATTCATTTAATTCAATTATTATTCAGTATTTGTACCTTTTATATCAAGCCCTTTTTTAACATCATTAAATTGAAAATGCTTATTTCTTTACCATAATTGTATGCTATAATATATAATACCTATTAAATCTATAAACTGAATAAAAATAAAATCTCAATTAGCATAAGCTTTATAACGTAACGAAGCTTAAACCAGCTTTAAGAGGCTAACCTTAGACCTTTAGAATAAGCTCCTAGGATTATTTTAAGTCTGAAGTTTGTCTATATTAACTGGAAATTGTTGCGGTAAATTCTCCGCGTACTACGGAAGAAATTATTATTATTTAATTAGTAAATTTTACCACGGAATTGTCTAGATACATATAAACAATACCTGTATATTTTTAAAGACCAGCTGACCTCTATGAACTGACGTACATTACTGAGTGATGTCATCCAAATTAATTTAGATTTTAAGTGAGACTAGTGAATGATATCTTGGCCAAGTAAATCTTCCTTGTAGCATTTATAAAGATATCAATGTAGTCGATTCTTGATTCTTATACTCGACATTATACAGGGAACGTTTTAATGGAGCGGCGTTAAATATGATATTTACTTCGCCTAAAGGAAAAATTACTATTTAATAATTGTCGAAAACATTATAAGCATATAAGTAAAGTATAAGTTAATCCGTGAGGCATAGTTAAATGGATGACATGCATTCAATGATATTTTGTAATAGATATGTTATACCCATACAAAACAACCGAAATTAGTGTTCCGCACAGCAGTGGCAGTACACACACATACAAGTCAAAACGGTAAAAAAGAGATAATTGATAAAACCAACAAGAAAAAAAGAGAGAGATAGCATTGCATGCATTTTAATATTTATAAATTTTTAACAAAGCCATTTGTAAATTCAAATGTCAGTTTTGAATTTAGAATTAACCGATTCAACTGTCAACTTTGCTTTTCACCAATATCGAAACATAATTCAACCGCCAACTCACTAACTAGCTATGAGGAATTGAAGCACTGTTTCCCGTTATTTGACTGGCTTTCCTAGTAAACACGATAACAATATTTGTCCTCGGAACCAGAGCTACCAGTAAAGTGCATTAAAGTTGTAATTCTGTCATTAGCGTGGAAAGACTAGGAGATGGATCGTGCGAATGTTGTAGTAGTTTTATTTACCTTAAAAACGAAAGACATTGGTACAGGAACAAACTATAAAAATCTTTAGTTATATTTTTCTAATTTTAAAAAAGGCTAAAAGCTTTGCAAGCAATAAATATTTTTAAAAAAGACTAATAACGAAACAAAAAGGCGCGCACAGCATTGGCCATTTTGGACTGATCGTGCGAATGTTATGAAGTGTCATGAATATCAGGTAGTGACAGTTTAAACCATAGATTATACATATTTGTTTTTTTTTATAAGGGGTTTATGAGCACTACCGAGCGAACCCCCTTATGTAAAATGGTCATTGCCTCCAATATTTGCAGAGCATATTTCTGCATTTTCTTGCTCAAGTAAAATATCAAATATTACAAGCCAATAGTTTAAGTAACTTTCTCAGAAAGAGGTTATGCTATCTTGAGAGCCTTTTGTTTATAGCAACTACTTATACGCCGAGTTCTGAATCACACTAATAATATTTATTGCAAACTTTGGATATATTTATTACTAGAAAAGACATGTCAATCAAAAACAACGACTATACGTCTAATATACGTGTCAACTAAGACTGTAATTTTCACAAATAGGTTACCGAGTATATTATAAATAAAATGGAAAACTCATCTCTAGAACTAAACGTAGTTATCCCGCCGCATATTTGATTATTTCCCGGCGCAATCAACAAACTCGATTTACGATGCTAGTGAAGCACGTCAAACAAACCGTTTTATTTTGTCTCCATGCGGCGAAACATGAAGAAAGAAGATAGAAGAGTATAGCAAAAAAGAATTTTATGTGCACAGAGAAAGGTTGAATTTGTTTTGTTAGAAGATAAGGAGAGATTGAATGGAAAGAAAGAATATTATATTAGTAAAAGCAAACTCGAATAACGTTGCTAAGCGACGTTGAGAAGTGAAGAAAGAAGAAAGAAGATTAGAAAGTAGCTTAATTTCGATCAGGTGTTAACCATTTAAAATTAATTTTATAACGAAAATCATAAACTTTTTCTTGGATATCAACATATTTCTATTAAACTATGTATTTAATATCGTATATGAAGACAGGCACTTTATTAGACGAGGAAGAAATTTTTAGAGTACATACAAGCTATCATGTTGGCCTATTTTTCAAAGTAATCGATGTTAGCTTTAGTACGAGGCTAGGCGAGGCATTATATTCCTTTAGAAATATGTTTTAAAGTGCAGCAAGAAATTGAGTTGATATAGATTGTAGTTAAGGTATGGACTTTGCAATACAATTAAATTTTTAAAATAATATTACATTTAGGTACTTCTTTTAAATACGTAAACAGACACACACACACACATGAAAGCCTATTTTGGTTGAAAATTATGTAAACTTAATTACCTATACATCTCTTAGTTAGTAGTGTAGGTTTACTACATCTGCAATTATAAGTATTAAAGGCTATTTTAATTTTAAAATTACGATAGAAAAGTCATTGTTAGTGTAACATTCCACATTTGCGACGCTAAAAGGGGAAAGTGTTGCGTGCGTTCCTGGCCGGTAAAAGTCTTCCTTGTATCTGACA
Organism: Eurema hecabe; assembly: GCA_026213755.1. Classification (NCBI taxonomy): domain Eukaryota; kingdom Metazoa; phylum Arthropoda; class Insecta; order Lepidoptera; family Pieridae; genus Terias; species Terias hecabe. The sequence goes on from JADANM010003353.1 coordinate 3,765,307, forward strand.
CAAGCAGAGGTGACAAACCTGCGGCACGCACAACGATTATGCGTTATTAAATGATCGGAAATCAACGTAATATGCGTCCTGGCGTTTATGTAATTCGTTGACTAATTATTTTATAATCGCAAACATCCAGGAACTGAAGTTATTTTTTTAATCAAATGAAACTACGATGTCTTTAGGATGTCACGTCATCGTTATTTTTCTGTCTCATTCAAGAACAATATTAATGATTAGCAATAACGTAAAATTAGTGACATAATTAGTGTTTTGAATATTTGCGAGGGAATTTAAGAAGAGATATTTCTTAAGATAATTTTTTTTAATTAAACCGTGTAAAATTTATATAAAAGTTATATCAGGACAAATATTTCATTCATTTTAAAGTTATGTACATATACCCTATTATTTATTATCTGTATATAAAATCAAAAATCTCAATATAGATATTTTGACTATGAGACACTGTTGTGTATGACATATTTTGATTATATATACATATATCAAAATAAAATAGGGTACATGTACTGACATCAAACAAACAAATGTTCGATGCCAGTTTGAAGTGGCCATAGATAATTAAAAACAAACAAACATAATCAGTAGACCTCCGTCTAGTTTATGGTCAATTATATTATCTATGGCGAGATTCCGTCCAGCGCGAAACTTAGAAGGTCAAGGTGATTTCACTCGCCCGAGCGTTTGACCCGCTGCGTCTGACTCATAGGAAACTCTTGAAATACTACTTATAGTACGCGTCATTTATGTTTAGCGATTGACGAGAATAGCTGCGTATCGGCAGAATCGCGCTCGTAATTGACGAATTGGTACGAGAAAGACAACACGACTGGGACAACCAATCAACGCTCGCGCACCCGAAGATCACGCGCCCCGCGCGCCGCGCTGCTACCTCGATATCCTTATTTTTGACTTCTGCGCAGGTTTCGTTCAGCGCTAACGATTCGTGACGCGTACTATACCTACAATGACTATGTCTTTTACGTTCAAAAGTTCTTATAGTTAGCTTAGATATTATTTATAGCTATAGGTTAAAGAGTAGTATAGACTATAGTCTGCTGTCTGCATGTTATGGTCAAAGTTCAATTTTGTAATAGCTTGTTTATCAATATTTTGTCTATAGTTAGACTTTGTTAATGTAGGTCGAGTTGGCGATCCATAAATTTCTTAAAGTAATAAATTTGAAGCTTTAGCTTCATCAATTTTGCAAAGTGATTATTGTCGTTATTGTGGAAAAAACAAATACTGCGGTACACGAACAATATTTTAACATTCGACATTAATGAGAAGTGCTTTAGCGGCATGAAGTATTTGCTCGGTGGAAGCTCGTTTTAACACAAATCCTTTTCCTGATACCCATTGGTTTCATATAAAAATTTCCCCACTATCGAAAATATATTTAGATAGTAACAATAGAAGTCTACATATTATTTACTTTATTATTTTATTAAGCAACTGAGAAATGAGACTACAATAATACCTACTAAACATTACCCTTGAGACGAAATGTAATCAAATTGTGTAACATTTGTTCTTATATTTGAATAATGTTGGCTTCAAACTTGGGTTAGACTTATTAGTTGTTTCTTTGTCAAGGATAAACTGTGAATATGCTTCATTAATAAGACAAGTATTCTGAATTATACATTAGTATTACTAAAGGATAAGTTTAGACATCTTGAAACACATTTAATTTAAATAAGGTATTTCTGTGTATTGTAATAGTGCTTTAAAAATAACAAAATAATCGTTGCTAAAATAATTTAAAGTCAGAAAACAAAAGCTTAGGAAATATGACTCATGAAAGTACGAAACATTTAGAATGAAATTGTTTCTAAGGAACTTTCAAATAATATTTTTATAGGCACTATACCTAATACCTACCTAATAATAATGTGCTATTGACAGGCATAGATGTTGAATAGATTATAGATGTAGGAATTAACATTTTTATTTTTTATTAACTTTGCAGTTTCACAATTGTTGTTTGGTCCTGCATAATCTCACAAAAGCAAACATCACCAAGCATTATGGAGCGTATATAGCATACCTTGTTAGTTATCTACAATTCTGTAATTTTACATATTATACTTGAAAAATGTCTTAAAATTCTGTTACGGAACATTTGCCTTATATTTCAAAATAAAAACGTGCCAAAGAGATTATCCTTCAGATAAACTTATTAATATCATACTCGATTTACAAAATTATTTCGTAATATTTGCCAAGAAGATTCTAATATAAGAAACATAGTCTACACAATGGATAAAGAAAATGACCGAGTTCTATATTTTCGTTGGCGATAAAAATAGTTCACGCAAGTCACTTACTCAATTTCGAAGCCAACTATCGCAAGAATCTCTGAGATTGATCTTCGTAACGTGTCAATAAACGATTTATAGGTTAAACTTATAGACTCGCAACTCACTCTTTCCCCCGTTATACATATAATCCTCATTTTACAGACATTATGTTCGGGAAAAAAAAGCCATGCGGGGTCATTGACCTTATGAATTAGGTCTGGAATTGACGTAAAAATAAATTATGTGTCGAGATAAATAACACCAATCGGTTTGTTCAAGTAATGACAACTTATTTCTAATCTTTTTCTTATACTTATTATATTTAATAAGAAAATATATTATGAAAGTGAAAGAAAAGTTATATTCGGCATTACAAATCATCTTTAGGTAGAGTAAATCTAAAAACTCATAACGTAATTTTTAATTCTTTAGTAACTTAATACATTACCACCGCTTTTCTAATGTCAATGCTTAATATTGGGGCCATTTTAAGTCATATTGAAATTATAATTTTACATTAACGTATACATATAAAAATACCACAAAACTAGACATAAAACTCTTGAACCACTATATCTGATAAAAATCACTTAAAAATCTGTTACAGTTTTAAATATTTAGGCATACATAGGAACAGACAGAAAGAAAGCGACTTTGTTTTATAATAACATTAATATTGTAATAAAACAAAAATTTACATAATCACATCAGATGTCATGTTACATACCCATCTTATAAAAGTTATAAAAACACATGTACCGTTATTCATATTACTCAATTAAACACGACAAAATTGCGTCAGATGGTTTTCACAAACAATTTGTTATAAAAGTTAATACCACTGTTTTTATTGACCTTAGACAAAGCTGGTGGAGAAAGTGTCATTCCGGTCAGGTGAAACATTATTATATGTCCAATTTATGTAACGAACATGGAATTTTTGAAACTATACTAGTAATTTCCGTTCTGTGGTTCGTGACACAGAAAGTGGTATGTCAAACATTTAATGTTTGTATGAAGTCTTTTTTAAAAAATCTCCATGATCGCTTCATAGCAAATTCTTAAAATTAACCTTACCAAATATTGTGTTGTTATTTATATAGCTTTACCGATTTCTATAATCATTTTAATAAACTATTCCTTGAAGCACAAGGATAGTTCTTAAGCAGAGAAAGGTAGGTACGTTATAATGTTACTTGTAGGATAGAAACAGAATGAACGAAGTAGCGTCAGACCAGCTAGTTTTCAACATTAAATTAGGTTTCTACAAAAGTTTATATTAAACACTAAACGCATTTATAAACCTAGTGCTTATAAAAAGCTATTTAATATGTAATATGTCTACTTTAAGTCTACTTGTCTACTAATACGAGTATACGTTGAAATAATATAGTACCAGAGAAATTGACAAATTCAGGGTACTAATGAAAATTTTTATGAACCAACATAATTGAAACGAAAGCAGTGATGTGACGATTGCATGGATCATTAAACGTCAAATTGGGCCGACAATAAAACTTTAAATGGTAATAAGTGCATACAGCCGACACAGATATCATTTACGTGAAATAGACGTGGGAAGCTCAGTGTCATGTATTGTGGAGAAAGTGGCGCTTGGCACATAATTCCTCAAATTATTTGTGAAAGAAATTTTATAGGAAATTCCTTGATTACGGTTAGTTTGTAATTTGTCATGAGTTTGACCCTTTTAATGTTTTGCTTTTTTGTGGTGAGTACATAATTGTTTTATAATACTATGACAATTTATGTAGTACTATAATATTTAGACTAGTTGAATAAGTATATATTTTGAGAAACTTGTCACTTTCTTTTAATTACAGTTTATAAATTATCTCGTAAAACTGTCCTCAAAACGCTGAGATAAAATACTAAAAAAACCGTCTACTTAGCATTATAAAAGCAGAACAAAACAATAAACCCAAATAACCTACATATTGTTATAATTAAACAGTAACCAGCTCAATGAGCTAATACAAATTTTATATTTCTATGAAGATCAAATACAGCACCGTAATTATTCAATGACTAGACTATTTTTAATCTCTACAATGTTGATTGAAGTGCAATTTCACAAGGCACTAAGAATTCCGTGACGTGACTGACAAAAATTCAAGACGTTTAAGGATTGTGATACAATCAAATCTGACTGCTTTCAAACTATCACTTACTAGGAAATAGCAATTATCGAGCATTGAATACATTCACGTACATAAAGTGAACATTTTTAGGATGTTATAACATTTATTGGATTTAAAAGTAAAGAATTACAGAAGCGATAAATTAGATTTTCATTTGTTTTGACAATTAATGACAATCTGTGAATATATTTTTAACATAATATTTAAACTGAAAAATTTTATTTAAACCTTAGACTGACTTTTGAATACCTACGAAAAATAACTCGAATCATCGATAGACATTTAGTCGAAATCAAATATATCTCTATTCAACTGGGCAACATAATATATAAACATTTTGGTATTCTTACGGCATTACAAAACTGTTACCTAACGACTCTAAAAGCCGTACGTTATCAAAATAAATTTATTGATTTTCAAATTGCATTAGCTTAGATTGGACACTGTGAATTTCGTCAATATTTTGACTACTTAATTAATAATAAATAAAGATAAATACTGAATTTATACTCAACTATATTAAGGATAAATAAATCTGGGCTATCGAGCCGTCTGGAATGATTCATCTTATCTCACTAATGAGATGTTATCAGAGAACCCTATTATTGTGGCTTCGATATTACCGAGCGAATTTCTTTTATGCTTACACGAGGAAGCGTTCGAGAAATGCGGATCGATCGAATAAGTTGATAAAATTGCTTTATAATAAAGATTCGAATACCTACTTCAAGTGCGCTGTTCGGAATAAAAATTTGGAACACGATAGTTCAATATTTAGACGCAACGTACGTATTTTTTGTAAGGCGGATTATAGATTGATTGTTTAGTAGTAATTGTGTGAATAGTTACTGTTTAGTAGTAATTTTTAGAGGTGTAAGTAAGTAATTCAAACATAACATTTGCTTAAATTTTCTAAAAAAGAAAAAAAACTAACCAATCAATGTTGTATTATAAACATCATTGAAGGCATTGAATGTACTAATTTCTAAACATAAAACTAGGCTATAAGCTACTGTATCTAAGATTCTAACTGTAACTATGTAACAAAGGCATAACTTACAAAAGACGAAAACAAATCGTATTTGCGTTCAGCATTTTAAGGTCAATTCATTGTGTAAGCAAAGCAGGAGTGTCTAATTGATTAGTTTCTATTGATGCCAAACAAAGCAAATGGATTTAGATCGAGACCTGCAATAAATTGCGAACTAAATCTTTTTTAACGTAGCATTTCTTTCGTTTAAGTCAATATAGTAACAGATATTAACGCACTTCTTTAGAAACAAGAGAAGTTGATTAAGTACAATAAAACTGTAAAATAAAATTAATATAATAATGAATAATTAACTTATAGCTTCAATTAATCCTTTCAGCGGCTTATTACAATAGATTGGATACTTTAGTAGAATATTTATTTGTAGAAACATTTGTGAAAGCGAAATTTATCATAGTGTATTGCTGCCACAAACTTTAGATAAAAAATTCAATCAACGTTTTACCTGCAAAATACTACATAGAAATAAAACTCCATTAAAAGATTAACCGCCAAGCAACACAATTTTGTAACTCTTAATAACTTTTTAGGTCAATTACTAGTTCAACTTTTTCACATAGAACAAAAACCTTTTTTTTTAATTTAACAAATAAATTATATCTAAAAAAATCATATTATTAAAAATAGCAGAAATAATAAGCCCATACTTAATACATTCGCGGGTATTGTTCTAAGAACATTGGACAATTGTTTAAGAACAATGACATTTTTGTTACAAGTACTCTAACTGTTCTCACAGCTTAGTCTACAATCCAAGGTCGGGAAACGGTTCATATATTATCTGTTACTTAGAATAATTACATATAGCACAGATAATAAAGAATCATTTTTCGAGGCTTCTAATGTTATCTTAAGAAATCTTACTTGGCAATAGTACTTATAATTATAATTTATATTATTAAAAGTAGTAACTAGATCTTATAAACCGCCTTTAAAAATTCATCTAATATTATATATATTTTTTTTAATTTATATAGCAAAGGCATATTACACTTCAGTCAGTAAACCTAATCAGTATTAAAGGAATAGGGTTGTTATACGTAAAACCTTAATCATATAGATTCGGACAAAAACATTAGGTAACTTTTCTATTGTCTTCGCAGCTGTATGGTAAAAAGAAACCTTCATTATTTTAATATGGAAGAAAAAAAAATAAAATCATTTATAATTATACTAATGGAACCATAGAATATTTAAACTTGCTATATACATTATACCAGTTGAAAAATATAAGTACCTAGTAATTTACATCTTTAATTTAATTAAGCATCATGGTTCGATAGTCCATCTATGTAATTATATTATCTGTGGCGCAAGATTTAAGGCAAGCATGCGTTAAAGAAAATCATGCATCACATCAAGTCATGCGTAAGCTAATACCATACCATAACGATGAAAGTACAGACAACTGCAAAAGTTGATTAACTCAAACAATATACAAAATCTCAAAACTAACACATTCTACATATACTAATCCTACATATTTGGGGCCGGTGGGGAAAAGATCATCACGACATATAATTTTTTAACATCGTGAAATGTTTTGTATCAAAAAATGCGTTCATTAGCTTTTGTAGTTGAGTGTACTTGCATTATATAAAGATAGCTCTTGTTCACCGGTACTTACAACAAATTTGCATACCTGTGCAGTCCAGGCATGAGTTTACTCAACGCGGTTGAGCGAATTCACCCTGATCAGCTTAATAATATTAAATACAGTTTTAAAATATATGCAACTTTTTTTTAATTTTAAAGATTTAATAAGGCTTGTAAATTAGGTATTGCTTCTTATGTCAAGCTTAGAATTAGCTGTTATCTAATACTGTTTTCCTTTTTATTTCAGAACACAATCGATTTTCAAAATTCCCTCTCAACATTATTTCCTATTAAAAATTATAATGATAAAATTTACAAGATGAACGACTTATAAATAAAAAAATATATTTAAAAACACTAAGCCTAAGTACAGATAATCAAAATATTGTATTGTATTTAGATTATTTATTCTTTGTTATCAATTAAACTGAGTCAGAATTATCGGTCAAACATCACATAACATTCATCAAATTTATGTATACTTATAATAACCTTTCGTAGTGTCGGGTGCCTTATATACGTATGTATTGAATATTCAATTATGTAGGAAGTTCCAATAGAATCAAATCCAATGCAATCGTATATAGGTACCTAGTAAATACATAGAACACTACAATTCAATCACATGTCAATTTAGCGACCAAATTGCTGTAAAGTAGCACAAATTGTATCAGACCGCCCAAACAATTGAATTCCGACATATGTATTGACATGTAGTTAAAGGTGGATTTATTCTGACGTCATTCGAATTGTGATTTGATTTTAGAGTTTATAGAATGTTTTAAATATGTTTTATATGAATTATTTATATATAATTATAAATGGTTTGTATAAGGTCTGCTTAAGAAATATGGAGTAAGGTATCACATTTAATGTCAACATAATATCTCAGATTATATTTACGTATCCTGTTGTGTTTATAATTTTCATATTTCACCTGCGTAATATTTTAATATAATTTATCTATTTCTTCCCTTTTTTGGGTTTACGCGTACAATATGACACCCACAAATATATTGACATACTACCTGTAAAATACTGTAAAAACAAATTCCTTTTAGCTAGGAATTAAATAGCGATATGTAATCGTACTAAACTATTTATTTATTTAATTTCAATATGACTTACTCCTTTTATTTATAAAGATAAGCGTCATCGTTATACTGTTTTCTTACAGCAAATTAGAAAGAATAGAAAATGCTATAGGTAATTCAAAAGTTGAATGCTTATGAAATTGAGAACATTGAGTTTCATGTTAATTAAAGTGTAAAAATGAACCAAGTACGATAACTTTCATAGCTAAAGCTATAAATTCAACCTCATTTTGAAGTGAAATACTAACTGGTCTTTGCAAAATGATATTTGCAATCTGTCATAGAGATAAATGTACGAGCTTTCTGCCGCGTAATTAGACTAACGCCATTTGCAATTGTTTGATTAAAAATGTTTCCTGTTTCGTAAATAGAATTGATGCGATTTTCATAACGTTCCTATCTTAATTATATTTATAAATAAATTTCTAAGTAATTACTTATTATATAACGCGTGAAGAGTTATACATTTTTTGATACTTTTTGCTTAGAACGTATTCGTGTTTTGGAAAAGCCAGCACTATGATAAATATTTAATAAAAAAACGAATGTCTGTAATTAAACAAGTTTTAAAAAAATATTCCTATTAATAAAAAACAAGCATTTATTCCACAATTTATCCCTATATTTATCAGCAATTTTAAAAAGTAATTACCTCGAAGCATATCGAAAGAAGGTTGGTCATTAAAAAATTTATAAAGAAACTCCTTTATACACCCTCGAAATTTTATCGACTTATCCATCAAATGAAAGAGGTTTGTATCGTCTCGTGATAAAATTGAGTTGCTTAATATAATAACTACGGAATTTGAGTAAGACAATCTTAAAAGCATTCAATTTTGAAGCTGAATTTTAATCAATGACTTCAAACTGATGCAATAACATGATATTACACTGGTTCAAATCCCTACTACTAATGGAATTTTGGCAGATGTATGTCTGTATGGGCCTGTGGATGTATGGATGCTTGTTATTCTTTGACGCAAAATTTCACGCGAAGTTTAGGAGCCAGGTAGGTCAAAACCTAGATTGAAACATAGGATATTTTTTACCCTATATTGTCTAAGGGGCAGACACTACGCCGGAAAGGCCGACTAGTGATACATACAGTGGTTGACGGCTAATTAGAAACACTACCGACGGTCCTCGACATAATGTAAAATTCTTTGTCATAATCGTTTATATTATGAAATTAAACAATAAATAGCATATTACATGATAAAAAATGAGGTAATAAGCTCAATAGAAAGCTAAGAAATACTTGTACATGGCTAATTATATTTAAGAAACTTACTAAAGCGAGGTGTCGTAAATTTGATCAAATAGCCTCTATATGTATAATTAACCTTTTGAAAATCACTTTGTACCTGTCAGAAGCATTATATGGGACGATCTGTGAAAATTTCTGACGCTAATTACAGTAATTTCGCTGTTATTGAGACCACCTAGTGTTGCCTTTGGGCTTGATTTAGTCTTATTAAAATACAGTTAGATTGTTTGGTAGATTTATTTTAATATACGTAAGGTGACTTTAATTATTCAAATTTATTAAACGGTTAAGGTTTTTTTTAAGGTTTTTTAAGGTTAATTTTGAATACAGTTTTATTTATTTATTTATTTAAAAAATCCTTCAACAAAAATTCATTGTACATACTAAAATATGACATCTTTGACATTAGATTATATGATTTTTTTTATAAAAGGATAAAGCATGCGTTATATTAGTACATAATATTAGTTCAGACTAAAAAAAAATAAAAATAATAATAAAATAATCGACAGCAATATATCAGCAAATTTACAAGCTTAATATTATAAAACGATAAAAAAACTGTATACACTACCGAATAATAAGTTTTTGAGCAGCAAGAAGAGCTCTTAATTCTCGTTTAAAATTAACTAGATTTACAGAAAGATCTAAGTCTCTATTTCTAGATAAACAGTTATGATTGTTACAGATTCGGGGCAAAGTCGAATTCATCGAATTTATTATATTTAATATATAAATTTGTCTGGTAGGTAATTATTATAAGGTATATGTACCCTATTTAAAATTTTTGTGCTTTGATTATAATAATAAATATTAGCTTTGTATACGGTTTTCTTTATTTTTGTATTTTGTGAATTTAATCATACAATATAACGATTATTAGTATGATCTATAGTATGTTTGTTTATATTATTCTGCTTAATAGTATGATATAAATGTATCAATTATATACTGCCAAATTGAAATAGCTTATAAGAATTAAAAAATGAATTATATTGATAAAAAGAAAATGGGTTTTTCTCATAAATATAATTTCTTATAAGGATTGTTTATTCAAAGAATCCATGTAACTAACTTATAAGGAAAAATGTCCATCTAATCTCGATCGAGGTATTTTCTTCGCCCGCGGTTAAATAAACTTTCATCGTTTGTTAGAAAGACCTTAATCTATTTTATGAACTCCAATTTAAAACTTTTCATAATAATGTAAACAGCATTTTCTTTTTTACTATAGATTGCCACCATTGCATACCTTTATTACTTAAGGTCCAATCCATTCAAAAATTTTGTATAAAATTGTGTCTCTTTAAACTCCATACATCCTCAAACTATCTCATAAATTCTAACAGTAGTCAAATATTCTTAAGCTTGTCCTTATCAAGAGTGTTTTCGAATACAGTATTGTATCTAATCATTGATTCCACTAGATCAGAGAGCGAATAATTGCCGCTCAAATTGGCATCGAATAGATCGACGTAGGAAGAAGCATATAAAAGCTGGATGTTAGGGAAGCAATTGGCTGTAGGCGTAAATCCTGGCAAGGATATTACGAATGAAACGAGTTCCATCGCTCTATAGATGCCACGCCGGTCTAGTCATTTGAAAACATAGTCTATATGTATATGGTATATTGGTTTCCTGTGCTTAACTGTCCTGTGCAAAGGCGAGTCAAGAGATTTATTTTGTATGATCGAAGTAAACAGTTTTTTTTTAACGTAGGCAAGTTTCAACGGGTTAAAACATAGTTTAGTAATATTCCTAATAAGCCCATTCAAAACAGTAAAATTTTGAAGTCGTATCAAACGTTTTGAAGCCTGTTTATTAAAGACTAGCTGATCCGTGCCCACTTCGTTGAGCAAAATGTTAATAATGTTTATATAACCTATGACACTCAGCAATAATGTGGTTATCTTTTTGTGAAATAAATTTTTGATTCGGTTCAGTAGATCCCTAATTACCCCTTACAATTTAACAAACACACAAACTTATTATATATTATAATAATAGTATAGAAGGATAGATAAACCACATTTTTGTTTGTGGGCGATTGACTGCTAAACTACTGAATCGATTTAAATTAAATTTGCACACCGTGTGCAGTGTGATCCAACTTAAAAGATAGGATAACTTACATCCTGGTATTGCCCCGGGAACGGATACTACACGGGTAAACCCGTGGGAAACGGCTAGTAGTATATCGCACATCTATGTCCAAAAATCCAAAATTGACTTAACACTGTCAAAGCTTCCCTTTTATATGACTTCATTGAATACTTAAAAATCTCTTTTTTAATTCAACAACCTTAGAGAGCGTGTCATTATAGCAGTGCAAAGTTATGACAAAAAAAAACTTTAATTCGCTCTAGTGAAAAATTTAGATAAAGACAATTATGACTTTATAGAACTAGATGTTTGTTCTATGTATACATTTTTACGATTAACATAGAAACACGCATTAAAGAAGCAGGATACTACTAATGAGTTCCTTCACTCTTTCGCCGGGATAGTTATTTGTAAATACATTCTATGTACAGCTATTTCCTGTAATCAAGCCAAGTGTCTTTAAAGGTACCTGCCGCCATTAATTTTAGACAGCTTGTTCGAATATTTTAACTAAGAATATTTTTTATTTATTTAATAACATTTATTTATTTTTAAGTTAATTGGAGATTTTGAATAGGTAATCTTTATTTATAAATACATTATTACTACGAAAACAAAGCAGTTATTCAATATATACCGATATATAAATCTAAAATATAACAATTATTACTCACTAGCTGTTGCTCGCGACTTCGTCCCCGTTTATTTGTTTTTCCATAATTTTTTCGCACCTATTAGTCGCAGCGAGATGTTATGTAGCCTAAAGCCTTCCTCGATAAATAGTCTATTCGATAAAAAAAAATTCAATTCGAACCATTAGCTCCTGAGATTAGCGCGTTCAAACAAACAAACTCTTCAGCTTTATATATTAGTATAGATATAAAATTATATTTCCAATTAGCAATATATCTACTATAGTATACTTTAAATACATAATTATAATATATAAATGCTTTTGTAATATTTTCGTAATACACTTAATAACCAAAGTCTATAAACCAAATTAGAAACACCTCTAAAAGCGTAATACCAATTTAATCAGAGCTCAACATTCGCGTCCTTAGATACGAATTGAAAGGTATATTTCCCACAGTCAATGTATATGTACATACGTAAATACATATATTTAAGCATTAAATAACTTAACTGCGTCTCCTCCTTCACCTTTAACCTATTGACTGGATTTTAAAATTTATAGCTTCTAGTATTACCTACTTAACCTTACATGCAACTTAAAGTTAAAAGAACCATGTTCATTTGATTTCAAATGCATTAACAGATTTAAAGTTTTAGTTGAATGGTTATTGTTATTATGGTAACATTGAGTGGTATTAATACTAAGATGCTTTAAATGTATATGAACAATTATAATATTATCTAATAGATATGTTATACCCATACAAATCAACCGAAATTAGTGTTCCGCACGGCAGTGGCAGCACATAAACATACAAGTCAAAACGGTAGAAAAGAGATAAATGGTAAAAACCCACAAGAAAAAAGAGTTTTGTCAGTTGCGCGTGAATGGACCGGCAACCTATCACCTAAAGGTAAAACGTCCTAATTAGTGTTTTTGTATCTTCAAAATTTTGCGCTTATAACATAATATCTACTCAATATAATATCATTGTATATGACTTATTTACAAGTTCTTAGATATTATTTAATATTATAAGTTAATTAGAAGCTTGGTAGCTTTATATCAACAGGGAATACGATTGCGTATCTATTTATAAATAGCAATATTTTATTAAGCACAAAAAAATACTTCGGTTAATATCCGAAGTAAATAGTCTGTCAGTCAAGATAATTTGAGATATATAATTAATTAGCGTTAGTACAAGCAGATTTTAAGCCGCCGACCCAAAAATAACGTGCAAGGCTGAAAATTTTCATGTACGAAAGGTATTTTATAAAGTCCCGCCTTATCCCAAATTCCTTCGCCGTAGACGCATCGATAATAACAACTCTTTAATATATTTTCAACATGTACGCACAGGCGTGAAATGAATATTACGATCCTCGCAAGGTTTTTGTCAAATTACCACTCCATATTGCGAGGACGTTAAGACATTCCAATTTTCTTCGAGAATCCTTTGTGATATGACTTTTTTGCTGACGCTACGCTATTTCGTATTGCGTATTTTAACGATGTACTACAACCATCACTAGCTAATGTCCTGTGCTTTGATTAGAATAAAAACTTTATGGACTTATAGAATATATTATACATTTGAAACTTCACCACTTGTACCAATGATTGTTTTTGTGCGAAAAAACAAGTATCTACTTACTTAATTAAGCATATATTTAGTTTAGACTTACAGATATATTATAAACAGAATATTTGTTCCTAACGTACAATTATAAACCCCTCAAAAATAATAATTATACAAGAAGGTAATGTTCGAAGTTTATTCACAATAAAACAAATGTTTCACAACGAAACAGGAACCCCATACATTTCACAATGAACACTCACATTGGGAAACAGATCGGTATCTTATAATTGTTATATTATCTACACGTATTGTTTCGCGGAAATATGCTTCTGTGTGATTTTTATTTGTTATCTGTGCTGATTACAGCTAAAGTACCCTTTATTCTATTTCTAAATTTATTTTTTTTATTATAAGAAGGTTATATGCAAGCTGGCAACTGGCTGAAAAAAAATTCCAAATCTCGAACACAATTCGTACGTCTCGTTATGAGATTCGTAAAGAAAACTCCTTGAAAGATGGGACTATTTCGTTCCGTTATACTCAAGCAATTTCCATTACGTCAAACATATCAAGTTTCTTTAGATTTCAGTTTCTTTATTTCCTTTCTGGCATATCTTATATATATGGCAAATAGAATAACTTTTATTTTGTCTATATTTTTGTAAGCATTTTGATATACAATTTTTAAATTGAATATAAAATAGTCTGTAGTTGAATTAGTTAAACGGAATATCAGCAATACTACAAATAACGAACCAAATTCCAAAAAACCAATCAGATAAAAAATCATTTGGATTTTTGGAGTTTAATCCCGTTAAATGGATTTTGAATCCATAGCTTTTGCTTACTAAAAAATAGATCGGTTTTCAATTTTATGAAAAACATTACTGCAATAATGAAATCTTTAGTTTAGTTTTAATTTTTTTATACAGACTTGTACATTGTTAAATTCTAGATAATCTTCTTAATTATCAACTTCAAAAAACCCATACTTATTTTGTCCGTTATTAGTTCTAAATTATTTTAGAATATTACGTCACATTTATCCGGACTGTAAATTTTAATAGAATAAAGCCAATATATTTTGGTTTTTTCGTTTCATTTATTATGTTCCTTCTTTATATAGACAAAATAACTGAACTTAAATATATCAATCATAGGAATCTAACTAATCTAACTATCTTAGTATCTCAATTCTATACTAAACTAGCGCGACTTCGTTCACTACTAATCCTACCCGAAACCTTATACCCTGTGCCTACCTTTTTTTAGTTAAGAAGCATCCTCCTATATCCAGGCTTATTCTTAAAAAAAGAATTATGTAAATCGGTTCAGTTGTTGTCGAGTTATGCGCTTACCAACACATTTTGAGATTCATTTTTATATTATAGAGATAATTATCTATAAATTAGCTACATATACGAGATACATACACATCTATATTCTTATAAGAATAAACGAGTTTATTCGGTTTTATTAGGTTACCAGTAATTAGTTTTATTTGAGAACGATCATGTATAGCGACAAATATATTTTGTTTGTCGTTATTTTACCGTACATAAAATCAGAATCATAATAATTCTATGTTATTTAAGCATTAGTTTACCTGATATTTACCAGGGACAGAAAAATGATGATGATATCACATTAATATATTTGGTAATAGTGATAAGAAAATCGCATTCCAATATAATATCGCTCCTATATCATACAAAGGCGAATATTTTAGAGTGAAGAATAAGGTATTTACGTAAGCTATAAGTAATACTCACAAACTGAACAATTTAAGGGAGTTTTTAGTATTATTCTATTAAGCTATTGTTTCGTTAGGACAATGAACAAATTACTGTTTGAAAGAAATTCTTTTCTTTACTCTGCGATGTACTTAAGTCAAAGTTTGTGTGACATTATGAAATCGAAGTGCTTTGTTAACTTACTTTGTAAGGACATTAATCGTAGATACAAATCGTGGATATGTTTTATTTCGATAAAAGATTTAACTTCTTGTGACATAGTTTGAGACCTAATCTAGATAGTAAAAAATATAATAACAAGAATTTTAAGAAAGCCCAAAATCATTCATAAGTGATTTAGGATATAATATTAAAACCCTTCTTGAATTTAATTGTATAATAATAATAATAAAGCCTTTTTATTTTTTATTTTTTTCCTCATCTCTTATGATTATGATATTGGATTTAATTGACATTACAAAATATATTATTCATAAAAATCTCACTCTTTAACAAAAATTGTATTTTATTTAAATAAAGTTAGATTAATCTAACTCGTTTTAAAATACACAGATAAAACAATAACTAGATTACCTTACAGCATGGCAAAGATATTCCACCACAGGCTAAAAATATTAAACTTTCGTCTGTGCACGTGAATCACGCTAAAACTACATAATTAATTATCTGTATTCTCGTTTTCACTGCTACACTTATATCCGTGAATAACTGGAAAAATATTTTTCCGTCGATGGTTTCTTATTCAGATCTATATCGTTTTTGAAACGCGTACGGTATCATTTAAATTTTAAACTTTACTCAATCGGAAATTAAATTAAAAAGCATGACGAGTTTATGAAAACATAATTTTCGCCAAAATAAGAATCGTTTATATAAAATAAACTAATATTTCCGAAATAATATGATGCAATATTTTCTCTTGGACAATAGAATAGTGTTGATATTAAAGAAAATAATAATTTCATTGCAAAATTCTAATAATGCACTTACAGGTAAATACTAAATACATAAAATTAGTTTGTTTTTATTATAGAATATTTTGTGTTCATTTTCAAATTTTATAGGAGCGTAAATAGATAACATTTATAATAGAAATACTCTATTTTAACAAGGGCAAACGAAGCCAACAGAGATATTTATTTAAAAAGCAAATTATGCAAATACGCCATTACCCGCTTGAATTATTTCGGTATAAACACATTAGATTTTATTACTTAAATTATAATGGTATGAAATTGTTGTGGTTGCTATGGCTTAGAAATAAGATAACTCGCAACTTTCCCGCGCATTTTCCAATGATTGAGCACGCGCTCATCTATTTAATTGATGCTATCTTCCTAATTAAATTAAATTAAAAAGGAAAGTAATTTCTCATTATTGGATAACTCATTATTTTAACAATGATTTACTGAAATTTCATTTATTAAAAGTAACGCAAGTTTTATAATAAAATTTATTTAATATAGGTTAGTTTGGACTCGGGTCTCTGAACAAGGAGTCACATAATTACTGAATTTCTCAAAGTTTCAAACGATGTCATACTGTATATAGCCAAAAGGCTTTTAATTATAATAACAACTCACAATTTAGTAAAAGGGCTTGCGAAGGTTGTATTAACTGATCTAAAAATTATTTATATATAGAAATTTACAGGACCAGAATGTTGTACATAGGAATATAAATGACTTACCTAAAATCAATAAAATCTTGATCTCCATTTTCGTGTTGGCAACACTGGCACAGGATAAAAAGAAAAAAAAGGATTCGGTAAAGATTCGAAATTCGAATTTGCGGCGGCGTACGTCGCGCGTTACCGCCAAACCGCGTATGTTTGTATGCGCTTTGCGAGATGACCAGCTCACCGCATTCACTTTCTATGTAGTGGGGCTGTCCTAGGAAGACCGGGATTGTTGAGTCAACAATATAATCACACTGTTAATTTCAACCTTGCACAATTTGAAACAATACATTCTATTTGAATTACGATAAAAATATCAGCGAATTAAGGCTACGTATAATGAAATAAGTTCTTATTAAATCGTAATATGTCTTTTCCTCAGCAAGCAAAGGCTCGCATTACACCACCTTGTAGTACAATATTGAATTATAGAGGGTACTCCGTTCAAACTACCTTCAGACCCCTTTCACATGACAGGAAACAAAACTTTGACAGATAAAAAATGCCTATCGGAGCGCTCGGAGATTGTTAATGATAAATTTTTATTAACTAAATATTATAATGTAACATAAAATACGGTTTATAGAAAATATTCTTTTATAACTTCAGAATGAATGAGTAACTAAAACAGCAAACAGCTTACTATTTTAATCTTACCAGTTAATTTCCACATTGATACATTTAAAAAGTGGCAATTCCAACCCGAAATTAAGGCAGGTAACACATTCGTGAGAATTTTAAACAAGCAGACATCGCTCCTGATCATATTTTGATCTTGAAAGGTTATTTCTTTCGTAAAAGAAATACTCATATATAGATCTAGGTTTTATTAACGATTGTGAACAAAGCTCTCGTGTGAATAAGGTCTCAAAATCTAATTATTCGCAGCGCGCTTCATTGGGTGTATCCACTCAACCTTTAAATGAGAAAGGTTTATCTTTTTTTTATTCCCATTTGCATGTTACAACTTACATTTTAATCTAAACATCACTATGTAAAGTATCCTTTTAAATATAAACCTTTACTATTTACTATCTAGAAATGATGAGTAACTTATAAGGTTATTAAACGTTTTTCAAAAAGTCAAGAATTCGGGATAACCGCATCGCTCATTCTGCGCCCTTTAATATAATCCCAATTTTCTCCTTGATTCCTTTACGGGAACCCAAAGAATCCGTGACGTATGCCTCAATCCATCGTGACCTAACAATCTCATTTATGATAATAATTTTCGACTAGCGACATTCTTTAGCAACGTTCTGAAATTGTTTTTTATAACCTTATATACAAGGCTGGGAAAATGTTTGAAATACTCACAAAGAATAAAGTATTTTTGTATGTTTTAATATTATTAATTATGCAGGTCATAATATTTTTAATTAATATGATTTAACATATCTAAATAAATAATCTTAGTCTAAAAGAGTAGGTGATATAGTTAAAACAATGTATGGATTTGTAAGAGATCAACAGAAAACCCAAAAAAGTATTCATTCTTATTTCATTTTTCTTATAAAGCTATCTCAGTAAGCTGCTCGTAAGTCCGTTACTGCGTGAAATACGCAAAAACAATAGTCCAACAAACAACTTTCCCTTTTATACTACTATTAAAACTATAATTATGTAAATTACCCAATGCGTCATCTAACTCGATAGTAGACCCGAAAACGAATTTTCTAGAATTCCAAACGTGTTTATCATTGCTAAAGTTGGAAGCTAAATTTCGAAACGAATTTTCTAGAAGTCAAAATATCATTGCAAAAGTTTCGTTCGAGTTATGATTGGGACCTAAATACAGTATAATTACGGTAGTACAATCGGATCTAGTTAGCTTGGTATCATTAGGAGTTTGATGGCCACATACATAGGGAATTGCAATACTACGGTTAATAATAGGCCATTAGTTTGATATATGAATAGTGGGTATTACAGTTATGAATATGCGAAATAAATGTGGGCTACAAAAGCTTTATTTACTTAGTAATGTTTACTTTTAGATTTAATGATATGGACTTTGAAATATATTCTTTGTACTTAGATATAGTTATGGACAAAGAAACATAGTTTTATATTTTACGACATTTTTATGTTTAAAATAATTAAAGCTCCTACAATAAGATAGATGAAGTAACGCTTAAAATACTTAAAAAGTACTAAGCTTTCAGTTTGTAACTTAAGTGCTTTAAAAGTTCGAAATCTTATGATAGTGTTCCGTGCATCTAGTTAGTTAAACGGGAAAGCTTTACTTTCATTTAACTTTATATCCAAGTTATAATTTATTTGAAATTTACTTGATGAAGCCGCATAAAAATTATTGGTAACAAATCTGAGTATTGCTCATTATTCATTAAATTATTTTATATATACTAGTTGAGTACCGTAGTTTCGCTCGTCTTAAATTTAATCGTCTATCCTCGCAATTTTCGCTATTCTTTTATAGGGAATTGACATAAATTTAAACAAAAACTAGCCCGACTTTTCTTTGATTACCATAAAAAAATCCTGCTAAGCATATTGTAACAATACCAGATATAAATAGAATAAAACTGTAACGTATACCAAACAGTTTTTGTTCGCAATATTTTCTATTCAAATTGCCAACTGACGCAAGAACCTATTTATTATAAAAGATCTCACGTTCCAAATATTATTGTTTTATCGTCGAGTGGGTGTCTGAAATTAAACCTACTTTTCAAGAGCACTACTTAAATCTAATGAGAAGTTGATCGATGGTCATCAAAGACTTATACCAACATTAAGTATCGATTACAAAAACATTTCCTTCGAACAACTTACAGAAATTACGACAGAGTCCCTTACATAACGATTACAGAACTAAGATCGTTCTGATAATTTCTACCTCATAACTTAGGTAGTGACTATAAAATAAAAAAAGGCCCTAGATCATTTATTGCTTGTTAGAGGAAATAAAAGGTTATTTGAAAAGGGCAGAGTCGTGTCTGCTGATGTATTTGTCGCTGTGAGCTTCGATGAACGTGTATGCAAAGGGAATTTATATACAAAAGTTATTGCAGAGCACTCTAAATATAGATGAAGAAGGAAGCATTTCAAAGAAGACTTTTAAGACGTCTAACGCTGTATGAGTACAAATAGTAGGTATTGTTTTTCGCCCCAATAATAATAAACGAATTTTCTAGAAGTCAAAATATCATTGCAAAAGTTTCGTTCGAGTTATGATTGGGACCTAAATACAGTATAATTACGGTAGTACAATCGGATCTAGTTAGCTTGGTATCATTAGGAGTTTGATGGCCACATACATAGGGAATTGCAATACTACGGTTAATAATACTTTCTGCAAATAATCTCAAAATTTATATAATAATGGTTCGTAACAATAATTAGAAAAGTTTAAATGCCCACGCAATTATTACTAATAACTCACTAATAAACTAACTTTTAAAACTACGGACCTGATTACCATGAAATATACATCTGTGTATTATAATAAAAAAATATTTCATATCAGAAGTTGTGAATTATTTGGTTTACGCGATACAAACCTGCGTGCTTAGTGCGTAAGCCAATACTACATAGAAATAAATTGTACCTAATGCTAAGTAAATAAATAAATCCATACTTAATATTATAAATTTGAAAGTGTGTTTGTTTATCCTTCCTTCCTTCACGTCATAGCAAAAGAATCATTCGACCTAATTTTTGGCATACAGTTAGTTGAAAAGATGGAGGCTACTTTAACTGGAAAAAAGAGTTATATGGGAAAGGGTGGGTCAAAGTTTGTATAAAAGTCCACGCGGACGGAGTCGCGGGCAACAGCTAGTCTTATATAAATACATAAATACAAAGACTGCCAAAAACATTACACTTTTTGGCTACGTCTTAGACTGGTAAGCACAAAAAATATTTTCTCTATTTCTAATTATCTGCTTTGAATTTTAGCCATCAATGTTCCCAAGATTCCATTGGGTAGGTATTAGACAATTTAACCCTTAAAACAATCTCAAAACATTTTCATACAGATAGTTATTATTAGATACAGTTGATAGCGAAGAAAGGAGCTATTATTATATTAATTGAGGAAGTTCTATAGCGGTGGTTCGAATGTGGTAAGCTGCCAATTACCGTCATCAAGTGACTTCCTTCCAGCTGGAGACTGGAGAATTCAGTTAGTAGCCTAGCATGCCGGATGTTACGTAGTTGTATCGTTTTTCAAAATAATAGTTATCTATAAATTTGGCGGTAATACATTTATATGTATGTATATAAAAGTTTATAAATTGAGAAATTAATATTACCTCTTTTAAACCTAGAAAAAAAGCTAACACATTTTTAAGTTAGCATACCTATATGTCAACATTGAGTAGTATTATTATTTTTTAAATGAGTTGGTTAAAACTGTCTATGCGAAGAATGAAAAATATTCTAGTTTATAAAATTTTATAAAAGCGCCATCTATGTATTACTTACGGAAATAATGTCTTACTAGAGCTAAAAGCAATGTTGGCTGTGGAATATGTAAAAGAGAAAGTACCTACAGTTCTTTATTTTGTCTCCAAACTAGTATAGTGTGTATTTCAGTTCCAAAGCCTTATATTCATTTTAAGTTGCGTGAAGAGATGGCGCTGCTTTCGTGGAAACATCTATGATGAATATGAATTATTACAATCAATCAATCAATTTCATTGTTTCACAAAATAGAAGCTACTCATGGAACTAAAATCAAAAATCAAATTTAACAACAACCAGATTTACCTAATTAATTTTCTTATATATTATTTATAATAAATAGAAAACTGATGTCGAAAGCGGTAACTTGTCAGTTAAAAGTCCTAATATTTTTAATACTGCTAAGAAAATCTCGATAAAAATTTATAGAATATAAACGAAATTGCGCTATAAAAATATTTAATGTCGCGTTAAACTTATATTATTGAATGATGAAGATGAAAAAATGTAACATTATTACATAAAAGCTTTTATTATCAATTGTTGTTGACAGTTTTTTACTCTAATAACTTCGATGTGATGTAAAATGGTTTAAAGTTTTGTTGACTACAAAACAGTATTAAATAATATATATTATATTAAAACATGTCAAATGTTAATCTTTTCATATAACCTGTAAAAATATTTAAATATTTAAGCGGTGTTGGCATTATTTTTAACATTATGATGAAATAATAAAAAGTTAATTTGTAAAATAAAATTTATTTTTATATTAACACCATTAAGAACATAAAAACAATTTCCAATTCCGAAGCCCATATTAATTAATATGTTCCAATATTTGCTGCAAAACTGGCAACTAAAAGGAAGAATTCACGAGTGTTTTTTACTTATAATATTAATTTACATTTGTTTATCTTATACGAAACTATTTTTATAAACTAAAAAACATGGTCTACTTAAACTACGTAATAATATTCTCAACGTGGATTAAATTTAGCTTCAAAATGATGTTACTGATGTTAGGACACTTTTTACCGAAAAATTACTTTTACCAAAGTGATCTGCAAACTATTTCATATACAAATTGATGTTTTCTATGCGTTTTACAGACGTACTAAGCATCAACTTAAAGTCTAAGAAGAAACATAAGATGTTTAAATTTATAATGCAATTATCTGTCTCATACTAACAAACTAACTAATGCACTAAACAATATACTACATATTTACCTTGAAACAGTCTAAAATTTACCTCCGAACATACCCTAAAGTTACGTCATCACAATTTAGGTAACTAATAAAGCGCGCTCTCGTATGAAACTAAACTATTAAAACTAGTTATTTTATAACAATCAATTCTATATATAATTCTTACATAAAATACTATTTAAATCAGCTATAACAATTTTACGTAATATTGAAGGCATATCTATCGTAATACCTTTAGTGAACACATTTTCTTCTGATTGGGTATCTCTCCAATTTAGAAAAAAGTTTTCAAAGTAAAATATTATAGCTAAGTACTTACTCTATAGTTTTTTATAGGAGTGAGAGATTGAGCAATTTTAATTCCATATATTGATTGGAGTTCATATAGTCGAATAGTACAACCTATCGGAAAACTTAAGGCATGTTTTGTAAAAACCTTAACACATTATTAATTTCACTTAATATTAACTTAATAAAACATCACATTTCTTGACGTGGTAACTTCTCTTAAACATAAGTTTCCAAAACCTTAAAAATATGATATGATTATTTTATTAACTTTTAATAGCACCATTTATAACATACAATACACCATTCTAGTCTTTAATAATAAAACAAATTAACAAAATATAAAAAATTATTCACGAACTAGTTTACTTACAATTCTGACATAAAAAGCTTTATATCGAAAATTGTATTATTTAAAGCTGCCAAATCTAAAATACCTTAACAACTATAAAAATGTAAGAGTTACAATAATCATTAATATTGTAAGTTTTATATAGATTTGTATCCTATCATTTTGTAGATTGACGTGATATGCAACCGTATTTTAAATCTTTTTATATAGTCTAAAACAAAAACTAAAGGAAAACTATTATTATCTTAGCAAGTTAGCATCGCAACCTCGCCGCTTGCCCAACTGGTGACAGAGTTGAGGGGAACCCACGATGTCTCCTAGAAATACGCTGAGAAGGTACAACTCCTTGGCGGCGTCTGGTGATCGCTTATACTGACTGTAAAGACATTAATGTATATATATTATATGTATGAATGAATTTGTATTTTTATATACGAGCTAAAAAGTAGGAGCATTTGAAAAAGACAGTAATAGTAATGTTATCTACCGCTAAAACTAGGTTTTTTAAATAAAAGAGCAGCCGAACAAGTTTGATGATAAATAATTCACCTCCATCCGAAAATGCTTGAAGATCTCTCAATTGTGTTGCCGGCCTTGTTTTAAGAAAAGAATAAATTTTTATTTTAAGCTGCTAAGTTGCTGGTTACTGCTTGGAAAGACATCAGGGGTGGTAAATTATCCGTCAAAAAGATATCAAGACTATTTGGCAGTTTTAAAGCTACAGTCATAACACCAACATTGAGAAAGCATACGTATGTGTTTAATGGATGCCGATTGCTTTAAAAGCAATTGAGAAACACAAGTTTTGAATAAATTAATTTACTTTCCAAATTCAACCTTCACACATTAGTACCTATTGCATTATAATTTTTGAATCACCTGTATCACAAATTTTTAATCCATGTCCTCTTCTATAATAATATTCTCGTTCAGTTTAGAATATATTTTTCATATTATATCAAACTCCCTTAAAGTTTCTAAGAGAATACTTAAGTGGAAAATATTTACGGTTCCATGGATAAGAAGGGTCCTTTATACTTGAGTATTCTATTAAATTGACAAAGCAATTTTGCTCGAATATAAGATCCATATATATTATCGTTTTCTTAAACAATTAGATCGACGGCTTTGTTTATTGTTTCAACAGCCGGTAGCTACATCCACGTAGAAAATTATTTAAGAATATAATGCTATAATAATAATTAATGTTTTTTTAAATAAATAAACTTTTCATGAAACATCCTACTTGGGTTTCTTTATTAGTAAAAAAATATACGAGCTTATAATATAATGAAGTGAATTATTAAACTCAATTTATCCAGCAGATGTTGGTTCATTGTTTTTTAATACTTCAAAGTTAGATGAGATAGGTGAAAGTTGCCGCAGATGTTGCATAATACAAACACTAACAGTGCCCTTGCAAATCGTAATCAACTGCTTCATCCAGAAAGTTCGTGTTTTTGTTATTAAAAACTATAATAGGCACGTTAATACGTTTATAATTTATAGAACTTTGTTAAATTAACTTAAAAAAAATTATTATAAAAAGTATGCTTAATGATTCTGATGAATAATCTTCTTAATATTTTTGTTGTCGAATGTAGGTAATTTATTATGTTAGTAAGGACCTTATTTTTAGATTGAGAACAAAGTTCACTTACTACAAACAATTACTGCATAATATGTTTTAATTATTAATCCTTTATTACAGTAAATAATAATTAAAAAACAACTCTGCCATTCTATAACGTGAAAGTAAAATAACAATTCAATCATGTCTGGTAGATATAGTAATACTAATCTAATAAACTTCAGATCTTCATTACTCTCTCAATTTTCGCTCCTTTTCTATACTAGAAATACTACGTGACAGTTCCTAAACCTAGCCTTCCTTTCAAATACGTGACAGTCCGGTTGCGTAGGACCGTAGAAGGGTAGGAGTCGCCATTTGCGCGTCGCGAGCGCGTTACATCACGGCCCACTTACACCGGTGCATTCTTACAATCACTGGCCCGCTTTTGTGGCCTTGAGTTTCGTAATCGCGTAGTCGTAGAAACCCATGCCTGGGACCGTCCGTGTCAAGGCCGCTGCATTGTTTTCGGTCAATTAATAATCATTTATGCTAATCCGATGGGACCTAAACTTTTCGAAACAACTAAATTGCATATGCCGTGTTTGTTTACGATTGTCAATCAAAAAAGATCTACTGCGTATATTGTATAACGAACTACACAAAGTATAAATTTCCACGTTAATATCGGGATAAAAAGCGTCGTATTTCTTAATCCAGTATCTAATCTATCATATATCTACCAAACTTGAGCCAAATCTCTTAATACATACTCAGTTCCTCACAAATTTTGACAATATTAGCAAGATCAACTTTGATAATATTGGAATATTATAGTATTTATTTCCATCTACTGAAAATCACGTTTTATCTATACTGACGTTCATTGCATAGGAGGTTCGAGTTACGTTGAAACTAAATATCCAGTGAAGGTGTCGCTTTGTAGGAAATAGAAAGGAAAATAGATATAATGATACAGGCTGCTTGTTATTTAAACCTAACAAAGATTTTATAAAGGCAAGCCTAGGGCTGTAGATTTTTTTATTCTATTTTATTCTAGGTGAAATGGCAGTGCTGTGTTGCCACAATTTTTTTTCAATGGGTTATATTTCGCTAAAACATTGCCAATATTTTGTAAAAATACTTCGGACGTTCGTTTTCAAGACGGTTCTATATTTATAAGGTTTCATAATAAACCCCTCAAACATTATAGTAGTATAAAATGGATAATGTATAACACTTTATTGTCCGTTTCGGGCTAAAACAGCACATAACTAACAAGTGGGGGTCATCTGTTATTTGCAGGCCAATTCATCCTAAATCCATTTAGCTTGGCACGATGCCTAAAACGTTAGACAGTAAAGTGGTTCAATATGGACGAAGTTATAAAATCTAAAGTTCAGTGTAAACTATTGGAGGGAAATTGTTTTATACAAGCTCATATTGAGGCAATGCGCCTACGTCATACGTTTTCAATATTCTATAAGTGACTTAGTAAAAAGACTGGGAATATGCACCCGTTTGCTTGAAGGTAAGTGAGAAAACATAGTTTAGGAGTTAACCTCTTAATGACACGCGACATGTGCGTAAAGGATTTTAAAGAAAATTAGGAATACTTTAAAATTGCCCTCTGGAAAGCTTAGCCTTCTTTAGATCTAGCCTAATGCTTTCTACATTGTTAGACAATAATATAGACGAATTCTCAAACTATGTATTTCCAAAAACTGATAATAACATCTGACGACTCAAAGTGGGGAGCGTCGGTGTAGTGCACCCCTGCCCGGAGCAAAGTTCCGGGTAGCACTGCATTGGCTATGGGCTGGCGTTACTCTTACCATCAGGAGTGCGTCCAGCTCGTCTCCCCTCTTCATGTTATAAAAAAAAAAATTAAACATTTTCAAACTGATATTAATAAAAGTAACAAACCTAAAGACATCAGGCCAATCCATCTGTGGTCTGGGTTGGGATCTGGCGCGCCTCGCGTAGTGCGCACAGACTTGCTCGAACACGCAGGCTCGATTGCCGAATTCTCCAACTATGTATTTCTCTACCTCCTGCACGTCGAAGACCTCGGGGTCGCTAGCGAACGTGAGCTCCCGGCGGTTCCTTGAACGATATGTTGCTGTAAAAGAAATTTATATGTTTAATTCTTACTGTAGACAATTGACAGGCTTTTTAGGACATAGTTTTAAATTTAACATCATCGAATATGACCCCAATTAAAAATAGATATCAAGTTAATAAGTTAAAGTCAAACTTAAAACTAAATAAAATTTTTAACTCAATCAATCTAGTTTGTTTTAATACTGAAGTTTTGCAAGCTTGCA
The DNA here is from genome assembly GCA_026213755.1 of Eurema hecabe. Lineage (NCBI taxonomy): Eukaryota > Metazoa > Arthropoda > Insecta > Lepidoptera > Pieridae > Terias > Terias hecabe. Next base: position 3,792,722 of record JADANM010003353.1, read on the forward strand.
AACAAACCAGTTCGTACCGTTCAGATTAAAATAGAAGATCTTAAGATAGTATAATATGTATAAAATTGTTAGTTTCATGTTAAACTAGTTATGTGCCGAGGCATTTAAATAGGTATATTGTATAAATGATAATAACGAATTCCTACTTAAATTTAAATCTCCTATATTCACTCCCTGAATATTTTCTATCACGATGAAAGACAGTATTATTATATCCATTTATCAGTGATATTGAAAAACTATACAACTTCTCTATCTGTAAAAAGCTATTTCTTTTTATACTATAAATATCGAAAAATGGGACCGAGTTTTATATTTAGAAATGGTGGGACATTAAGAATTAATAAAAAACGTTTGTTCATGGTTTATTTTTATCAAAATAATAATAAATCCGCCACAATCTGTCGCAGCAATTGTCGGTATGCGAAATTCATATTTAATTGTTTTTGCATCGTAAATCGGAGTCTCTTTAAATAAATAATGTATGCCGCGGCACGATTCTCCATTTTTGTGCAAATAAGGAATATTGTTTTCGATGAAATTGAATTTGGGAATCTATGATGTACTCGTATGATTGATTATTCAAGACTACTGTGTCATAAATATATTATCATATTTCAACGACGTCTAATATTGAAAATACTGTCTTTCTTCCTTCGATAAGCTTTCCTAGAAACACCAATTTTTATTTCAGTTGAAATCCAAATGTCTATTATTAATTGTTTCTAATTATAAATTATACATTAAATTGGACAAAATATCGATTCTTTTAGTTTTTCTGATCCCTGTGTGAATAATTAAATAACGAAAACCAAAAATATGCGTTGTTCCAAATTCAGTCAAGTAACGCATACTTATTATTTAAAATAAAGATAGCAATGAAATGTACACCTTACAAGATTTTTCAAATAATTTATTAAATACAACGAAATTACGCATAGCATATGAAAGTAATAACTTATGTTATTTTGTAATCGTAGGTAATTAATTAATCAATTTCAATCACATGTTACGAAATAATAACCAATAAAATATTTTAAAGACGAGTAAATTAGAAAATATTATTAATAGATTACTAACTAATATCATTAATGAATATATCATTAATATAATTAAATACGTACCAGGACTTAATGAGTAGCTTAATTTCTTTAAGAAATTCGTTAATTTAACACTACCTACAATGAACGGGAAACCAACCAATTGTACCGGCAATTCAAAAGGCGATTCTTCAGTCAAAACATTCGTAGAACATAAGATTAACATTAATACAAAACAACTGAACACATTGAACTGCATTTTAATGTTATTTTATAAACAAAATCAAAACATCAATTTAATGTTCTGAAACGAATTCTTATTTCAAAACGTCACGCTTTTTTTTTTCTCTATACGAAAGTGTCAAACTCGACGTGTTTTTTTATCGTTGGCCAGTTTGCAAGAACTTGACATGTAAAAGACAATTCTTTTTTTTTATTTTCGCGCGAATTTCGAATATAAAGCGCGGTCTTCACGTGTTTAAAGCGGTCCAGCTAGAACTGGTACCGTTGGTAGCGCGGTGTGAGCGACACGAAACGTAACGGCTTCCCCGTCTCGTTGGTCAATCGGAAAGTTATGTCATACTCGCAACTAGGTTATTGTGCTCACTTACACTTTCGTACTTCATCTTCTAGAAACAATGCGAGTGAAGTGCATTATATTTTTTATAACATATTTAATGTTAAGAAAATAAATACGATTTTATCCGAGAAACTAAACATTATTTAAATTACGTATTCAATAGTCGCTAAATTAGAATAAAGGAAAAAATGTTATTAACTTGCTCCACAAACAAACCTCATTTAACTCAAAACGTTGAAAGAACTTTAATAGTTTAGTTACGGAGAAATACTTAACAAATCGCTTGTATTCTTTGGAGTAAAGCATTACATTTAATAACTAACGTAATAAAATGTAATGCTTTATAATTGAGAATAACAAACAACAAGGTCGACTTGCTTGTCCTAGATTTTTTAAGCTGTGGTTTAACTTTGTATTTTTGTATTAATCTCCCTTATTCCATCAGTTTATTATATTGTTTTAAAATAATAATTTAATAATATTTCCCCTTTTTTAATATGTAAATGTATGCTTAAGATATTTTGTAGATGTGAAGCACGTTACCTGGACTCAAGGCATACGACAATTTCTTGATAAAAGTGGTCACTCGCACGGCCATTATTATAAATGGAAATCCAAATAACTGCACTGGCAATTCAAAAGAGCTCTGTTCAGTGCCCACCATCACACAATGCAGGACCAAAAACGTTAGCACTATCCACAAGTAAAATAATTTCAAAATCTCCATCGTTCAATATAAAAGTTCACAACAGCTCCAACAATTTCAAACGAACGCCTTGTTTTCAACTTTTAAGGCAGCTCGAAAAGTATTCGATTTTTAAAATTTAAATTTTTTTTACACATATTCGATAGTTCAATTTGCAGCTCTATTTTTTTTGATACGACGTCATTTAGTGCAGGTCTAATTATAACTGACCATGTCCAACACTTGTAGGTTTAGTGTCGTAATGATCGTAGTACCTATTACTAAATCACTGCGCCGATTAGTTACCTGCTTCGTCAGGACTACGTTTGGTCAAGGATTAAATAACATTGAGTAAGAATGTGACGAACGCCTTCCACCTACGAATTTTTATTCACATATATTTAAAGACGATTGCATTACACACTTGCATAATAAATGCATTCTCGATGTTTACTGAATTTTGTAATGGCAATTCCTATGCTGGAATCTTAATCACTAGTATCTGCTAACTGGCTGATAAAAAAAGAAGAAAAAAAACTAAAATTGTCAAAATAGATTTCCCGCACAAATGATAGTGCGCGAACGCGCATGCGCTAATTCAGACGTCATCACCGTGACTGCACAAAGGTAATACAAGTAACAACCCCACTGTCTATTGTTAACAGTAAGTACTAGAAGGAACGTTATACAAGACATTATCTAACCGATTGACGGATACTCGTCGCGATATTCAATTACCTATGCATAGTTCCAAGAAAATTATGAAGCATACAAGCATTATGCTGTAACTGATATACATTATATCCAAATTAATCGTTTTCATTAATAGTTTTTAATTAATTTTCATAGTCTCTCATAAGTTCGTTCTCATCAGATTCAAGTACAAAATCGATTACATTGTAATTTCTGAAACTAATTTCTAACGGCATTTGAAACATTATACGTTGACAAAATAAGTTATACTAGACTATTTTAACTAGCTTAGGCTCGTGGTCTCACCCGCGGAAAAAATGGTGGAAATCAAATATGCCACTCTGACGTGAAAGCTAAAATTTCGAAACCTCACGACGTTTTACATGTATACGAGTACTATTAGATTCTGTAACGTAAAAGAGAGGATACAAAATAGAACGTTGAAGTTAATATTTTTATATACAAATCATTATAATATCAAAATAACGAGATCCTTGCTCAGCCACTGTACACTCCTTTAAACTAGGGATGGCAAATCGATGTTATTTTCGATCCAATTGGATAATGTAAATTTATATTAAGATCCGGCAGAAATTGCCCAAAGCTTAATTTTTTTATTTATTCTAAGAAATATCAAGTCAAACAAAGAGCTTACAATTCTCCAAACCGTTATTTTAATTTTATATTATTTTTCAAGATAAATTACAATAAAATAATGTCAATGACAATTCAAAATAATATTTTTCATTTATAAATTTTTGATAGTAAGTTTTATTTCCAAAATTAAGTAGCTTTTTAATCTACTATGTGATACTACATACTAAAGCTATATCGTTCAAGCAAATAATGTTAAATTTTATTTAAGCACCGAAACCGGTTTATCAGCAAAAGATTCGGTGCAGAAAGCCGGATTTTTCGAAATGCAATCCTTAGTTTTAGCCCAAACCCCAAGGTACTTACAGAGCCTCTCCAATAAAAACAAGAATATTCGCAGGGGCTTTTGAAAAATATTTTTATTTGCCCTCTGGGTTTAACGTAGCTTTATTATATAGTAATATTGTTGATGGCTTATTTGTGTTGACCATATTTGTCATTTACTACAAAAAAATTTAAGTATAAATGATAAATTAAACGCTATATTAATATGTATGAAACTGGTAGTTTTAATTATAAACTTTTATCATCATATAAGTTTAGAGTTGATAAATAAATTTATTGACCATTAAATTTCCAGCACTAAATTATAACCTCAAAATTTAATAAAAATACATCCATTTAACACAGCTAAATGTACCAGTCGCATAATAATAGTTGCGCTTATAGAGCATTCACCAGTAACATAATAAGTATGAGCAATACATTTCCTAATTCCCACAATGGTCTTTTCTCTATACAAAGACTGCTTATCGCATATTTGACGTAATACGTCATAATGTGGTTTCCTTCCGACCGCCGGAACTAATCATGTGACGACACATTAATTTTATATAATCAATTACGTCTTAATATATAAGACCTTCGTAGAATATTATATTTCAAGACAGTGATATAAAATGGCTCAACTATAAATGGATATACAATGGCACTAAAAGATTCCATTTAATAAGTGATTGTAACAAAAAAGCCTTGATTTGCAGATCCAACTTTAAACATTTAATAAAAGCTGTGGACTACATTTTATTTAAAATAAAAAATATAAAGTTGAGAAAACGCGACTTAAAACACAGACAACAAATACTTATAATTTTTTTTCTCTATAAACTAATCATGTTAAGCCAAAGATATTTTCAAATTTGTATCTTGAATAGTGCAGAAATTCTTTAATTAAAATTTGAAGTTTAAAGGGCAAGAACTTGAAAGCTCAGAAGACTAATTCCTCTTAACTTTATACCGGACGCCGACAACGTCTCAACCCCGCTATTTATTAAATTAGCCACAACGTCTGATGATAATTAACGAAATATTTAAATGGAAATGAATAACTTTATTTTCATTATCAAATAAAAGAATATAAGGAAATAATATACGTATTATGTAACATTCAAATTAAGTATTACCTTCAAAATATAAAAACTGTTAATTTGAAAATACTTTTTTGTTTAAGATGTAGGTACAACAAAGCACAAGAAATGCTATGATGGTGATCGATCATCGCAAGAAACAATGACAAAGAAAAGAATGTGTGTAAAGAGATTAGAAATAAACACCTTTAACACTTCCACTAAAATAAAAAAATGCATTGTCATAAAGAACCATTTCCTGTAAGAGATCGCACTTAGGAACAAGCCTGTCTTCTTCAGTACAACTCTACCATCCCAAATTAGTTGATTCCTTATATTTCAATAACATTTCTTGCATCGTAAATTCTATGCATTTTATATCAAAAGATTGCTATTGCTATTCACGAGTTAGACAAATAGACACATAGGATTCACATACATCTCCGTTGCGAATAGCCGTGTAGATGTGTGTCTTGTGGGTTCCGATAATAGCTATTGTCTTTGAGGCGATTGAGGCCTCACATGACCTCAATATGGACGATTTCCCACTGATTAAAGTTCGGTTTGTACTATTCATATACATAGGCTATTCATTAGTGGCAGGATGTGAGGATGTCAAACATCGTTCATCAATATTAATTTGGCTAATAAATCAAATATTCTAGTAGCTTGAGATGTTAGTCCTGAGTGCTGAATGCATACACAATTATACAAATCTAATTCAAAAAGTTATACAAAAATGGAATCCCAAAAATAATTAATAACCCCACTTAATGTATTTAATTATTAACTAATATCATACAAAGCTGAGTTTGTTTGCAGATAGTCAAAGTACCTATGACCTATACTATTAAGACTACAGCAATTAAGTAGAGTAGAGATGCTCATTACCTGGTGAAATAAAAAGAAAAACAAAAGTTAATTTAAATAGGTAGTCGTGCAAAGAGTTTTCGCAACGATGCCGATACAGTAATTAGCCTCTCCAGTTATAAGAATTTATCAACTGAGCTAATTAACAGCTCCTTCGCTCTCAAGTTTCTTTTAAAAATACATAATTATCATCTTTTTAATGTGCCAGTTTCCACGCTGCCAGTATTGTGGAAATAAAACCTATTTAATTTTTTAATAGAAAATTTAATTCTTAACGGCCGAGCGTTACAGGTAACTTAGAAATTTATGAACTAAAGTATTAAAAAAAATAACAAGCAATGTCCCTAATGTCATTTACCTACATTTGTATTAAGGACAAACAGAATTATGTAACCTACTGATCTGAAATCTAACTTCTAATTGGATGTTGAAATTAATAGTTGACACAGTTTTTATTTATTCATCGTTAATAATGAATACATTTTTGGTGTTTAAATGTATTAATTCATCTTAATAATGTATTATAATAAGCTATTTCAATATTGTATGTCTACATATAAATAATTTTTTAATTCTGTATTGCCTGGTTGGCTGGTAGAAATCACTATTAGTGATAATTCTAATTACATGTGCATGTAAGCTTTTAATGTTTATATTTTTTATATTTATTTGTGTGTTATTGAACATGTAATGAAGAATAAAGAAATAAATCAATATATCTTACCTCGACATGTATCAAGTAACACGAAAGCAGCCAATACAACACTTAACACTTTAATACCCATTTCTACACTTAAAATAATTTCTTGTAGTTGTTACTGTTACTGAGTCTTACAAACGTATGATTGGAGTCACAGATTTTGAATTCATTCGTTAAGTTTTGAAACTTTTATTGGGAGGGCAATTTAACTGGTCAGTGGGTTATTCGTGTGTTAATACTAAACTCGAGATATTTTAGTAGTTTGTTGACATGAACGTTTTTGATACGTATGTAACTTAACAACCTTTATTTTTCGTACTTGCGTAATTTGTTATATTTTCGTAAATATAAGGCCCATATAATTACTTAATTAATTTGACTTTCTATTGTTAAACGATTTCTTTGACTATTTATGTAGATCCAAAAAAATATCTTGTGATTTTTATTATCTTTAACAAACGTAAAAATTTGGAAGAAAGCTCTTATACTATGCACTATAAATGTATTAACAAACATTTATTTAAATTGTTTGAATATCTGGTATCAATAACCATGTTGAATAGAAGTTCTAATGACGTAATTAATAACATGTACTTCGAATCTAAAGACATGTTCCTTAGAATCATACAATTTCA
>JADANM010003353.1:3825535-3839735 GCA_026213755.1 Eurema hecabe
GTAGAAGTTTGTAGCTGTACTTACTAGGTCCAGTCTTGTTGTTTTTATCTTTCCTCTTTCATCCATCAATTTTGGTATCCATTCTGTTTTGTTTTTCATTTCGCGTAATGCTTTTTGAATACCTCCAGATTTTGTAATGTATGAAATATTATATAATTATAAATATAATTATGTTCTGTAAATATTCAATATGCATGAAGATTTAATTACTGTATGTAAATTAGGTTATATCTATAATATTGGCTTAATAGAACTTTGGGCCGTAAGCTTATTAAACAATTATACCTATTAAACTTTATTCTAGCTTAAGGAAGAGGTTTATCGATAGATAATTCGGTACATAATTAACTCATTTATCTAATATTCATACATATATGCTACAACATGCTAGTAAATAATTGATAGTACATATAATTTTAACAGTATATTAAATATATCTCGCAGTAAATGCTTAAAAAAGCGTACATACTGTCGAATTGAGAAATCTCCACCTTTTTTTGAAGTCGGTTAAAAATAATGGGCTGACGTACATTATCCCGACCATCGACAATGTTTCAACCGCTAAAGAATTCAGTAGTCCACGACACCTAAAACGTTTTCAACATTCATGTGCATTAGGAACTTTTGTTGCTCAATGAAGAATTTCAAAATAAAACCCTAATGCTCTACCCATAAAGCTTATAATACTTTGATCCTCATTTATGCAGAATGAATATTGTTTATGGATAGAGTGTCTTCACAAAGGTTTTTATTAAAATATTTTAGCGAAACCGTAACGTATTTTTTTTTCTTTGTGTAACATTAATTAACAGTTAAATTGCCAATTCTATTTCTTAAATTAAAAACGTTTACAGCAAAATGCTTCAGAACAATTCTTATAAATATCCCTAAAGCCTTCGTAAATTGCGATAATTGGTTCGAGTATAATTAAATTTTTACCGTCGTGGCAACTTGGTTGGTTTTCAACTTTATTTCTTTTTATTGTTATTTAATTCTAGGAATTATTTCTTAGTAGACTAATTATTTGCCTGACTAGTGCCTTACGGTTTTTCTCGCATAAATTGCTTAAAATCCCGTATGTTTTAAATTTTATTTTATTATTAACTAAGAGACTTCTTTTGTTACCATGTCATCATATTTATAAGAAAGGATTCATAGCTACAGATAAGTTTATTTAAACTCATGTTCTAAAACGGACAAATAATATTTCAATTGGCTTCTATTAAAACCAGTGATCTTTCATTGTGATAGCAAATGTATTATTACTATAGACTATTCCAGAACCATGTCAATGTATTCATGCATCTCGAGATTTCCTTTATAGACAATTTTATTCGACACCAAAAGCAGGTCGGCTAATTCAGTGACTTTCGATCGTTGGAAATTCTATTTTCTATTTGATATACAGTAGACTAAAACAGTTGATTAACATAGACAATATTTTATAACATATCAACACTTTTAGATTTCTTAAAGAAAATTGTTGTAGCGTGTTTATAGTAAACTACTTTAATTTGAAATCTTGTTCGCTAATTAATTATTTTGTGTTTTTCTTTTCTCTTGGTAGGAAGCTTTATTCAAAGAAAACAGATTTGTAAATTTTAAATTAATTAAAGTACATGAATAATTTTGTTATTAGTATATTACGCTGAAATAGAAAAATAAAGAGGCAGATCTCAACAACACCTGTACAAAACCATGACTCTATTATTGAATAAACAATGAGTAACATACGGGTACATAATTATACCCTTGCAAGTGAATAAATTTCCCCAGAGGCCAATATTTCGTGGAACAGTTATTCTTGCTATTATACTTAGTTTTTTTTCAAAAACATATTTTTTTGTTATATTAATAATATCTGGAATATTAGTATATTTTCTAATTGTTAATATTTAGAGTTTATTCAGAGATCACCTATAATTTATATATCTACACTTCCTTATACGACAAAAGTTATAAATATTAATATTTGTAATATGGACGCTACTTCGTCCTCGCAATAAATCGAATGCACTCAAGTAGTAATGCAACACATAAAACGCAATATTAACTTGTTTGTAAAGTATGAATCACGAAACTCAGGCAGATTTATATGATATTTGAAAATCGGGTCAGCTAATTTAGTTCTGCCGCTTCGAGAAGCTCTTGAAGGCAGCCTATAAGTAGTATTTCAGCTGTTTCTTCGAATTCAGCTTAAAATTTGTTTTAGCATATCTTCTGCACATTGTAACATATGGAAGAGAATTGTAGATTCAAAAACTGCTTATAAACATATTCCACCGATAACGAAAGAAACATTTCCTTTAAAGTTCTTTTTGTTATGTTATTTTAATAAACTTAAACGCATTCATTTTATGTATTTCAACTGATGATGTTAAAAAAATACAATCTATGATGTTACAGACATGGCACCCTAATAAATAAATTTACTCAAACAACTATCAATATATTTTTCTATTGTAGGAGATTATGGCAGGCTTTGGGTACGATGTCATCTCAGAAAACTTGGCACGAAAGAAACTATAAAATCGGACATTGCCCTAGAGAAAACACCACATAAAATCTTAATTGTTTGTAATAACTTGTATTCTCCGCCTTCTATAAGTATGACAAAGCGTTAAGACTGTAATTTATAATTAATCTTTTTATATTCTTTTGAATGTCAGACAGAATTGGAGGATTACGTTGCTACTGAATTAAGAAGTTCAACTTACTAGGATAGCACAAAAGTTGTTCTAATTAATTATCATTAGGGAAATGAAGTTCATTCTAAAAATTAATCATAATAATAATTTTGCTTTAGAATTCGTAAACACATCGCTGTTTTATAGTGAATGATATATTGCTATTTTAAAGCTTTCTTGAAGGAGAGTTTTCCTTGCCTTTTCCAAACAACGTCTGATAATCAAATAAATCCAAAATTTGTACCAATAAAGTCACCAGACACCTGATATTTAATATGGGGTCAGTATAAACCGTATTAATCCATTAACCAGCACTTTGGAGCTGTTTACTTAACCTGGCGACTGCCGACAGGGCTGTTCTACACATCAAAGTAATTGCATTTTAGCCAACCTAGGGTTGCCACGTGTTTGTACTAAACAATTTATTGCGTCACTGGCATTTTCCCAGAGTGTTTGTTGACATGACGTGGTTTATCTTTCCACTCTGTTCATTAGATAAAAGCTTCGTATAAATATCAACACTATCATATCAGCGGGACAGATATTATAATACTTCGGTGTCCTTTTCCGTACATATAGGTATCCTATATTCTCTCGTATATGGTTGAAACATTACATTATAGTACTAATCTTAAACTACACTAGACTTTTCTTGTAGTATATACAAAGTTTTATCTGCAAATAGTAAATACTAACTAATACAAGCAAATATAAAATAGCAGTAATTTTCTACATGTTATCGATTCCTAGTAAAGTCGGGATGCGATACGAGTGGTAGTAAAATTTACAGATTAAAATCTGTGCTTGAGATAAAAATAAGTTTATTTTTAATATGGCAATCCCTGGTTCATACTTCAAACGTGTATCAGCAAATGTAGCTCATTAGCACAGATCGCTGTAGAACTGCATCAGTTTATATTTACCTGCCGACATTTACGGACAATTAATTTTAAATAAATTATTCGATTCAATTATTTTGTTTGTTGCTCTATTTTATTACCTAGTATTATATTGTTTTCTTATATTTGAAATATTATAAAGACTATTAAGGGTTTAAATAGATCTAAAAAAGTACCTAAAGTAAATCTAGTACTAATATCGGAATATTTATAAACAAAACAAAATTATATATAATGTTTATCAGTAAAAAGGCGACGCAGTTCATAAGAATTGTGAAGATTTAACGTCTTAAAATTTTAACCGTTTCAATTCCAGTGTTATTTACTCGTAAATAATGCCGTTTTTCTTTGTGCATCAAACAAACGGTTGACGCTTTTTAAAATAGAAGATCTTCATTCAAAGTGAGCAACGTCTATGAAGAATGTAGTTTAAATGTTTATTTTAAAGTGCTGGAACCGTTAAAACGAAGAATAACTATTAAAAACAAAGAGAGTAATGACTAATTAATACAAAGATGATTTAGAGTATAGCAAAAATATTTTACGGTATGATTTATTAAAAATAATCCAGGTTCTATTCTAACTATATTTCTTTGTATACTGTAATTGCGTTGTACAGGAACTAATAAAACAAAAATACGATCTATAATAATCATCTCTGAGGTCATTAGTGATCATTAGTACACGTCATTTTCAGCAGATATTCGAATGTAATTCGATCAGTGCCCGTCGATAGTAGACCAATGATTGTGGCTTGCTTGTAACATTTTAATGTATTCTAGGCTTGGAATCGATACAATACATATTTGATGAGGTGTAAACTGTAGTTGTACCGCAGTATTATTGATATAAGGAACATTTGTAATCGGATATTGTAATTTCCCAAGAGACTAAGTTGTATTTTTATTTTTATTAGTATTTAGTATTCTAATGTTTTGTCAAGAACTCGAACTCGAGAGACATTTTATTTGAAATAAAAACGAAAAACGATTAATGTTTTTACTTAAATATTGGAGTAAGAAATTGTTATTATTTGGTTATTGATGTGGTAATTCCTCGGTACTAGATTAGTTTTAAAACCAAAAAAATAATAATGTTTACAAATATACGAGTCATTTTTCTGTGTCATCTATGAACCCAAACTATCGATCGACAGCTCGTCACTGTAACTACGCTATCATTATTTATTTAACACACTGGTATCCTTGACAAGAACCATTTTTCATTTGGTCCTCACATCCGGCTGAGACCGGATAGTACGATGACGTAATATCCTGACGCTGCATTCTTAGTGCCTTCATACTAATATTACATCAACGCTGTAGCGCGAATACTATAAATTTTATATTGTAAAGAAATTTAAAATGTTGACAATTTGATTTGGCAGAAATATGGAAGCGCAAAAAGTCTTTATGTTTTGAATTATTGGTATATTTATATCTGTTATTAAGTGTGCCAGATACTGCTATATCCCCAGATAGTTGACAAAAAATCGACTTGGCTGTAGGTATATTTTCTCGAAGGAATAAATCGAAAATGCTGACATTTTCGACCCCTCATACTTATCATCGTTGTGGAAAAAGTCAAAAAGTTTTTGTCTAGTTATTGTTTCATTATAATGTTTTTAGGTTAACGATACGTAATAATTTTAGCATTGAATCCTTTTAGCAGTCCTATAATAATAATTAATATCTCACAAAATTCACACTTTTTAAGGGCAACAATAAGTGAGTTCTTTAACTAATTTTTTATGCAAGTGATGTATTAATGGCATTGCCATATAAAATACAATCTTTAATTAATTAGCATTAAGAATTTTAGAATGTTATATGTAGTATTTTTAAGTTTCATTTAAATAATTTTATACAATTTGATGGCGACTGTTTCAATAGTTAATTCCGTTACGTTTCGTGTACCTACAAGATCATTATCGACAATGTTTTTCTTAAATGTCGAAAGAGAGTTTCTTTTATACCCAGCCATGGTATGTTATGTTCATTAGCGTTGTAATACAAGGAAACATTTCTTATATTCGGCTCTTTGTTCAAGAAAGAAACAACCAAAAATATAGCATGTATAAATAAGTATAATAATTCTTACTATGATAACAAATGTGAAAACTCTGTGTGTATGGTATACACTTTCAAAGAACCTGGACATATTTCGATAAAACGTGGAATAGATAAACGAGTAGTTAAGAGCTTTAGAAATTATTATACCGTACCTTTAATCGCGTGGAAGTTATATATAAGAAGTAATAGGAGTAATATTAGATACAAATTTGTTCGCCATTTACATATATAAGACTGCGACGCGAGTCAAATAGTTACACGTTAATTCAAATCAGAAAACAATACGATCGTATTCCTTTAGAATGTTTGAATTCGAAATATCTCGAAACAATCCGTGGAATCAAGCCTTGGATACAATTAATATTCAATATTCCATTAGTGCGAAATAACGTTTCGCTAATTACTGAATCTCACATTCCCTGCGTTAGATTACTGTTAATAAGTTGTTCAGATTGTTTACTTAGTTGAAATATTACTTGGTAGATAGCTATGTAGTAATGGTATCTCATTGGAGGAGTGATTACGTTAGTTTGGGATAATAGAAGCACTTTATTTCGCTTAATGATGTATCCTTTTTGTTTTTTTTAAGTCGGTATATTACGTCGGTTTACTGCAAACAAGAATGGCTTATAATTAACATATTGCTAGAAGAACAGGGGTTATTCTGAACAATCTCCATAAATTAGGTAAAGTATGTAATTGAGAATGAATTACATTATTGTATTACCTTGCCTAGATATTGTATAGAATCCCTGAATTACAGGAATTGCTTATAATTAATTTATATCGCTTAAAAAAATAATGATAAATTCACTGACACGTTCCTATAAATTTCAAGCGAATTATAACCATCACCTTTTTTCTTTGATGCCTTATTTTTAATTGAAATGAAAATATAAAATGTGACCTCGTATACAGGAATGGAACCAGAATGCAGATTAAAACCCATCAAGGTATGATGTTTGCGAAAATTTTTTGGCAAACAATACGTTAACATGTACCTTAAATATTTGGTCCGGGTTACCTTTTTACAATTTATTAATTTTAAGCTACAATTAAGTAACAAGTCACATAATATTTGTAGTCACCTTTCGTTAATATAATAATATTGATTTGACGATTCTAAGAACTCCACTAATGGAAAAACCAAACCTGAATACTAACAATGCTATCTTCTCAATCGTCCTTTCTAAGTATTTATTAGTGTCAAATAACGTTTCGGTAATTACTTTGGTTGAATTTTTATTTATTGAAAACTTAACACAGTATTTAAAATCTTGACCTATTAAAATGGTTTTATACGTAAATATATAAAATGATTAATTATTTTGATAGAACGATACGTCGTACAATTTAAACAAAAAAAAAAAAACTGAAAAATCTAACAATTAAAAGTAAACTTCTCACGGAAATTTCGTTCGTAAAATTTCGCTTAAAATTTTTAAAGAAGTTATTAAAATGAAAAAACAAAACAAGGCAGCGTTCTTCAAAAATTAAAGAAACATATTCGCAGTCTATTTGAAATGTGCAAGTAGCATTGCAGGTTTTGGTGTTTGGATTTCGCGTGAATATAGTTCAGCGAGCTCTCTACCTCTGCAGTAATTGAATACATATCGTTACTAGCGTTGCCCCGCGGTTTTCCTTACGTATACTGGAATATATAAGTACTAACACTTGGTCTGGATATTGATAATATTTAAAAATATTAATAGCAGTTGTTTCGGGTTTGACCGTGTAAATGATGGCTTGTCTATTACAAATAGATAGACGTAGTTACCAAAATCAATTTCATGTTTTAATAGTTACTTTCATTACTAATATTATAAATGTGAAAGTAAAAATTTTTGTGTGTTTATCTATATGTTCGTATTGGCGACATAATTTTTCTCTAGACTATCTCATTACCAAATTTTATTAAAATTGCTCCTAAAATTTAGGCGTCCTAAAATGTAGATATTAGTTTTTTATGTTTTTGATACATACTAGTAGAGATAATCCAATTAGTGTATTTTTATTTGACTGAAAAGGAATGACAATTGTTTTTGTTTTTAGATTAGCCTAATATTAATGTGGTTGGTTCAACCTCGTAATTAAGGTTGGTTCTTAGTGCCAATAAAAGTACTTTTTAAATATGCAGCTTCTATGCTATTTTTAATCTGTATCCAGAAATGCGTTATGATTATCTGTGTATATGTCATTGTAGTTCCCGAACGGATAAAACTGTCAAACGCTTTGTTAATATTTTTTTAGCATAATAGGAAGATGCTGAAATGTTTTCGGCTATGTTAGGTGACTTTTGGTTTTAATATAAGTATCAAGTGTTACGGCTTATATTAAACAAAACTGGAGGTGAAACTAAAATAACTATGTCGTCGAGAAGGCTATGTTAAAAGACAATGCGACACAGGCGTTGGCCGGATGCCGGTAGACCTGTTATTTATTTATTTATTAGACAGATAACGGATGTCAGCTTTCTCTATAGAAAACTCTATACATACGTCTAGCTATGTGTCTATTTATTTCTTACCCTTTATTTCCTCATTGTCGCAAACCCTATTTTAAAAGCCGGCAATGCGAAACATTAGGGCTGCGATAAAAAACCTACAATCCTACACATTACAACTATCATTACAAATTGCTTTCAGTAAGATATTTGAAAAAAGAGTTATTAAATTGTGCAAACAGTTTTCATATTAAAAAAAGTATTTCTCCAAGAGCAGCTGAATGGAAACACAATACCGGGAAATCGCTCGAGCAGCAAATTGATTGCAATCGAATACAAACACGACGAAGATGGCTTGATTGAGTTTCCGTAGCAGCCATTAATGGTTTTTGCTACTTGCTACGAACTACGAAGCAAATTTTGCATTTATAAGGATTTTAAGTCTAATATTGCTCTCTAAAATGTTGCTAATTATTATTGGTGTAAGCTTAAAAAAAGGGCAATTTATATACCTACGTTATTGTTTACATTTTTGTTATTACTTACTTAAGTATAAGATGGCGATTAAAAGAAAAAATATGTTAATTTATACACAAAAAAAATTGGGCTCTAGCAGTTTTGAGAGGGTAAGTTAAAAGAAGAACATAAAACGTTTCCTCTTTATCATTAACGTAGTAATTAAAGTCATTTTGACAAAATTTGTTTGTTTAATTGATTTCAAAATGAAACAAATAATTTGAAGATGATTTCGTTCATTGTTTGTAGCAACATGTATTATATACTGGTGACGAAGTACAAGGCACAAATTCAAAATTCCATTTACTGTTTGAAAGTTTTGATTCTCAAATTGATTGCCATCGAATACAAACTCTAACTCAGCGAACACGAATTTAGTCTGATTGAGTTTTCGTAGCAGTCATTAATGTTTTTATGGCTTGCTACGGGCTACGGCACACGTCGGTATGTTTGCCGAAAATATATGACTTAAAGTTTGGTTCACAAACGATAAGGGCATCAATGAAGATTAATAAAAAAATAATTCTGTTGAAAGATTAAGTTTAACCCGTGGGAGACTTGTGTTAAGAATTATTCGTTAATTAAAGATTACCGGTTATAATTCTATATCAAAGAATGCGGGTTAAGTTTAGTATAACAAAACATTTATGTTTAAGATATAGATAGACGATATAGAAAATCATTTTTATTGCAATTCATATAAAAAGTCAATACATCGTATAATGAAATCGTGCTAAAGTACCGTAATCATTTGTTTGATCTTGCACGTATCCGTTAAGATAGATTAATATGTCAAAAATACGGAATCATTTCTAAAACTGAACCATTGTTCGTACATTTTACATTTACGGTAAGATTACATCTTATACCTCCGAATACGTGACAAATACTGATTAAGAAACATTCTTATGCTTAAAACTGCTGTGAAGCTTGCATGTATAATGTATTACTTGAGGTCTGAGGTTTTATTAAAGCTCACGTAGCAAATTCAACGAAACGTTACATCAGCTTTATTTTAATCAATTTCTTGAAATAACACTCGAGAAATCGATCTTTTCATGGTACAAATTAGTTTCACGATGACTCAGAGAGGTTTCAGATTTTTCACAAAAGAACATTTTTTTGTCAAATTAATTGCTTAGATGTTCATTACTTCTGCCATTTAAATACAGCCTTTAATATTAACATTTCTATTTATGTTACTTACAGTATTAGGTAAAAGGGATTACCTTTTGAAAACTTGTTCGTATTAGTATAAGAACATAAACCAAATTTATCTACAACGTTAGCAGGGCGTTAATCTTGTAATATTAAGGGTTAGTTGGGAACTTTGAAATTGATGGTCATTCGGTAACTTTTACGATCAGTTAGTAGGTCCTCGTTACGTTAAAACATCGGGTTCAAACCCTTCCGAGCGTGAGATAAATTCTAAGAGGTTATTTTAATACGGGAACGCTTTACCCGAGAGAGTGCCTCATGACCGTCTTAGTTTTTCATTACTTCTACATAATATTGGGGACTATTTCCCGTTTATTTACTCGTGCGCTATTTATGCATAGAAATTATTTTAAAAGTAGAATAAGCTCGTCTTAATTCAAAGTATTGAACTTTAGGTGTATTTAGAGTGTATTTTTTATTAAGACGTTATTTTTCGTATCTTTTTTGTCTATACAACCGTTAATACCGTTTACCGCGTTATGGCGCTTAGGCTTCCTAACAAAGAATCATATTTTTGTGGTTTGTTTTTATTCTAAATTGTTCAAAAACTGTATCTAAATCGACGTTAAAAATACCGATCAAATTTATACATATGTTTAAATCAAAATTTTAGGCTATTGAAACCTACTACATATTATCATGTACTTACTACCTATGTGAAATATTTATTTAGGCATGACACATTAAACCGCAAATTAATTCTAGAATAGAAAATTAATTGTTACCGCGTTGTTAGGTTAGTGTTATTTTAAATTAATAATGTTAAAGTTTTAAATAATTTAAAACCCGTAATGCACACGAGAAATAAATTTACAGTAGAATTCAATTAAAATTCAAATGAACCACGAGAAATTCACTTCTAATGTGAAAACCGTTTTGCTGAGTTTTGAAAGATTTTCATTTAAAAAATCTAGTTGGTTTATTCTATCATATTCTTGATTATATTCTTCTTGTTATAATTAAATGAGATCGACATAATTTATTTAATTCCTCATATTTTAAATATAAAACGCTATTAAGAGTAAATAGATGGATAGTTTTTTGATAATATTTAACGAAAAAACAAACTTTAATTTCTAATCTACTTGAGATTATACTCTAAACGAGTTGACACAATATTTGCTGCTGTTGTCATGGTAACAGGAACAATTATTAAACTACTAACAAATTTATATGTAACTAGCTGACCCGGCAGGCCTCGTACTGTTTCAACAAACGTTTGTATAGGAAATAGAGAAGGGCTGTTCTTATGGCTTTTCCGGCGATTATTCAATCTTTTTTCATCTTTTAAACTTATTCCTAGACCTCCAAGAATTTTTCAAGGCATAGATAAGATAAAGCCGTTCTCGAGTTTTAGCGAGACTAACGAAACCAATTCATCTATACTAATATTATAAAGAAGTAAAGTTTGTGTGTTTCTAAAATTGTAAAGGGTAATCTCGGGATCTACTGAACCGATTTTAAAAATTCTTTCACCAATAGAAAACCACATTATTGCTTAGTGTCATAGGCTATATAAAAAACCGAAAAGGATTAACATTATGCCCAACGAAGTGGGCACGTGTCAGCTAGTATGTTATAAATGGAAAATAACAAAGAGTTTTTCCAACATTCAATTATGTTTGTTTTGATCGTGTTTGTAAAAATATTAACAATTCGCTAAATAATAGCAAGTTTTTCATCGTTCACAGTCCATCATACAGTTTATTAATGGATCACTGTTTCATAAAAACAGCGAACTGCACTGCAGTTTTTAAAATTTCAATCTCTTATGCATTGAATATTTAGTACCGAAAAAATATTTACTGAATGCTTCATAAATTTTGATTGCTATACCAATTGTAATAATTAATTAAAATGCTAAAGTTTTCGGACAAGGGTTTTAATTACAACTGTATAAAATGATAAAAATCATTGAATACAGGAACGATACTAGAAAATTTACAGCTTATGGCTCATTTAGTGTCTAAATTTTTGCCATGATTTGTTTAAGGCATACATTATATAAAATATGTGTTAAAACGTGGTTTTTCCCCCGTAGTTCCCGATCCCGGGGCAATACCGGGATATAAAGTATTATATGTGTTAATCTACACAAATTTGAACTAAATCGGTCCAGCCGTTTTTGCATGAAAGAATAACAAACATACATACATACATACATACATTCTCACAAACTTTCACATTTATAATATTACTAGGATAGTAGGATAGCCGATAGGATAATATGTAATTTCAATCTAATCAGTTTTAAATTTACTTTTTTAAACAAATAACTCTAGCTAGTTTTAAACACATATATACATTAAAACATTTCTTTATTCGAATCAGACTTTCTATTAAAGCTCCATTAAAATGTTGCTTAGTATAAAACATCTGAGCACTTTGTTTTATACCATTTTAATATAATAAGTTACCCGAAATAATACGAAATACCAAAACACTGGGCATATATAAAGCTAGACTTAAGTTACTTCTAATGGAAAAATGTTATTATAGTATACAAGAATATATTGGAAATAAAATTTTAAAATTATATGTATAAATATAACATAACACGTGTGACATACTAATAAGTACTATAACTCATTTGAAGCGTATAAAGAAAATACATATTGTTATAACTATTATATAAGTGAAATATAAAATTACTATAGGCAGCTTAATAGATAAGTAAAATATTTAGTTTGAAGTAATTTGCTGCGCCCTTACAGGGTGATGTATATATTTATAAGGAACTGTGTATAGTAACCGTCAATTAACTTTAGCGGTGAACGAAACCTGCGCAGAAGTCAAAAATAAGGTATCGAGGTAGCGGTGCGGCGCGCGGGGCGCGTGATCGTCGGGTGCGCGAGCGTTGATTGGTTGTCCCAGTCGTGTTGTCTTTCTCGCACCAACGAGCGCGATTCTACCGATGCGCAGCTATTCTCGTCAATCGCTAAACATTCGTGACGGTTACTATACATTGTGCAATATAAATAAATAAATACCATGTATTGATGTTATTACTATGTAGGTATGATTATCTCTTCTATTCTTATAAATAAAAAGTTCCGTCAACAATCCGTGTTCTAATAAAAACATTTCAAGACGTTCTAGCTCGGTTTTACCGCACCAATAAGATTGGAAACGAGCAAACAACGATAGTTAGGGATGACACTAAGATATACTTGACGAAAAAGTGTGTATACTAGTTTTTTGTACTAGTGGTATTTACGTTACAGCAAAAAACAGCAAGTCAATACAAATAAATAAATTTTTAGATGTTCGAAGTTGCATGACAGTGCAGAATTTTGCATTCTTAATGGTATAATATGTAGTTTTTAACCGACTTCAAAAAAAGGAGGAAGTTTCACAATTCGACCGTATATATGCTTTTTTTAGTTAATCTACAGAAGTACACATAGAATTTTACAAAAATTCGTTCCACTAAAATATTTGATTAATTCAATTTGAGTTTGCTATAGGCTGAAAATAACTCATTATAAGATTTTCAGCTCTTGACACGATAAATGCATACAGAGTACTTTAGTTTAGCAATTATTAGTATTATTGATAATGTATCTCCGTCTCTTCTAAAAATATAAAGTAGTATTTACCAGTATTTAGATATCTAAATTTACCTACGTATTGGTATATTTACCTTTATAAGTATACAAAACATTGGTACGTCAGACATCCCTAACGATGGTAGAGCACAAAGGCTGATTGCTTTGAAAATCTGTTCATCAGAGCGTAGCAGTCATAACGAGGTAACATTGAAATATCATTGGTATTTAGTCTTAGTAATGCTTTAATAACGACCAATAATCCCTTATTATTCGATAAATAATAAGGATTTTGTGGAATAGATTTGTCAATACGAAAATTTTGAGGGAATATTTCAATATAAAATAAGTGGAAATTTAAGAATTATAATATGTCATAGTTTGTATGCATTTGTAGTTCTAGTCTATTGAACCAGATACTATACTGTAAGTACTCTAGAGAAGTGTATATCGTGAGTAAAATAATAACTATAAATACCATATCTACCCAAGTGTAGGAAAGCCTCCTACAACAATATAAATGTTTTTGGTATAGCTGTTTTTGTTTATACAGATTAATGATCTCCTATTTAGAATAAAACTTATCTAGTTTAAATATTTAAAAAGTTGATTGAATTTTAACGAGTACTATTCTATAACAAAATTCCAAATAATTACGTAAGTGCACTTATACTTAAAGTTTTAACGTAAACTCACGGTCTGACCGAGGAAGCCACACATTTAACTGCATTTTTAATTAAAATTCTAGAAGCGTATTAAGTTAAGCGAAGTTGGTAAAGATATGGAGCCACCTGAGTCCACATTCGAGATGTTTTAG
>JADANM010003353.1:3851018-3878624 GCA_026213755.1 Eurema hecabe
TCTTGGCACGCCGACAGCGAAGGAATGTCGCATCAGTAAGAAATGGGAAATTGTAGCGCGTCGTTGTGATTCAGACGGCGTGCACTATTGCTATTTCGATTTGAAGCTTTATTTACTCGTTTATTATGGAACTGTTTTCTTGATTCCATTGCGGACACTGTGATATGTATGATAATGTTTTATAAGATTAAATCTTTAGTATTTATTATGATTAACCCTTTACAGTAAAATTTAATTTATTTGTTTAGTTTGTTAGTTTTCTTGGTGAAAAAATTTAGTACATATAATAATGATTGATAAATATTGATTGACATAACAGCCGTGCCCCGCGGGTTTTAAATATCTAATACATTTAGATAATGTTTAATACAGAAATTAGCGCGCTCTAACAAAATAATTAATATAAGAAAAAGACAGAAGAACATTTTAAAAAAGTCGGTTAATATCGCATCCTTTAAATATTTAATTAATTCTTAACAACCAATCAATAACTCAATTTCCAAACTTGATAATACTGACATCATCTTTAAAAACCAAATGTATTTATTTACCTTTAGCCCACTCAATATATCTCATCTAAAGAAATAAATCAAATACCTTAATCTAAAAGTTGTAAAGGTTTTTACAAGCAATTAGGTAAAGAATAACGTTAGGGAGGGTAACGCAGATGTGGGTCGGGTTCTTGACCTGAAGCCTGATTCAACGTAACACTCATTGTCCCAGACTTTAATGACTTACGTGACCTATCCTGTGCCTGAAGCTTTTATAAATCAACCTTAGATGCATTACCTGGAGATATCGACGAAGCAAAAATCCAGTTCAATTTTGGTTTCTATTTATTAACACTACTAGCCTGCATATACTTTTAAATCATCATGACATTACAAAACATAATTTAACACCAGGCAAGAAAGTAATAGTTTATTTTTAAAATAAAAAATGTAATATCAGTCAAATCCATTAAGGAGTTCTTGCGTCAGAAAGTAGCAAACATCATATCCTCGCAAACTTTCGCAATGTTTTGCAAAATATAACTTAAAGATAACATACATACATACCTATACAGTGTGTTACAAAAGAAGTGTCCCATCCGAAAACCTCTTACTATATATCGGTAGTAGGTCCTTATTTTGCTATCGTTTTGAAAAAGTAAAAAAATTATTGTTTCAAACAAAAAAAATAAAATAAGTAAAATTGCAAAACTTACATGGCAACGCAGTCTATAGCTAGCTATAGGGTATATGGGTCCTACGAACCGTACGGGAATTGCCAGCATTCGTAATTTCCTTAAATTTGTGTAAAATTTTCACTAAAAACAAAATCTTTAAAACTTTATTGCATAACTAATTTTAGATACAGATTTTTTTATTTTATTATATTCGAAAAAGCTTCTAGATAGAGAATATTACCCTTCAGGATCGGACACATGTTTTGTAGCACAGTATATGTATTAAAATAACGTTAAACGAATCTATCGCTTATATAAAGTGTGCGTTAAGATATAATAATGCATGTCGGTACTTTAAAAAGTCAGTTCTATAGGATTTAAAGGCATAGGTTAGGTAAAGCATCTGTTTAACGTCACATATCTTGCATAAGCTTTAAAATCTTACGTCGGTTACCGTACTGCAGTTGCTACGTAAATACTGCCAGTGTAAGCTTTCTACTGAACATTTTTAAACTTGACTTCAGCATATAGTAAGTACACAAAAAAATAGTTGAAGTAAGTATTATTGGTTTCAATTTGGTAAAAAAATCTATAGTGTATCGATAAAAAGCTTATAGTACTATTTGTAAATAATGCTACTAAGTTTGTACAACCAGAATTTTCTAATGTAATCCATTGTTCAATAATGAATGCGTCAACATACAAACTCCTCAGCCTCAAACTTGAGTATGTCTTCATGTACCTCTTATTGTAAAATCTGCTATGTAACTGTCCCATTGAATACTTAGATCTTTTAAATTATTCTTTATATCCGATTTTCCTACGCATTTAACATAATTTAAGGGTACTAAAATGGAACGTTTCTCAAGTCCTACTTATATATTTTTTAATTTAGCGGTGAAATATCCTAGTAAAACTTTATTATTTTGATGTAGCCGCTATAATCACCTCAAAATGTCTCCAAAAATACCGGTGCACGTTACGTAATCGTGTGTATGAAATCTTCCTTTGTCCCTTAAATGTGTATTAAAATATGTCACTATACTGTTTCGACGTCCTCGTAGTAGAAGGTCGTAACGCAAAAAAGATATTTTTCATTAAATTAGTTCTCGTCATAATTTAATCCTGTTTGAGAGTTTTTATTCATAATTATTGACATAAAATAATTTTTAACAAAAAATAAACCGACTTCAAACTAAAAAGCAAAAAATAAATTTGCTTCCCACAAAGTAATACGCATTTTCATTTAGTATATAGAAATGATTTAATAGTTATTTTATAATTTAGAAGTCGGTGTCAAGTAAAACAATAAGTGTTTGTTTGGTTAAATCGATATTGTATAGATTGTCATTTACTTGGTACCGACGTCTAAATTATAAAATAACTATTAAATCATTTCTATATACTAAATGAAAATGCGTATTACTTTGTGGGAAGCAAATTTATTTTTTGCTTTTTAGTTTGAAGTCGGTTTATTTTTTGTTAAAAATTATTTTATTTTACAATTTTTAGTGGTGGATCGATCAATGATGCTTCTCGAATGAAGAAACGCCGCGCCGGTCACTTGAGTCGGAAAGTGGTTGTCCTTTGTTAAATGCTGTAATTTGTTGAGGAATTCCCTCAACTGCCTCTGGTCTCCATCATCAGATTTACTGCAAAACTTCATTGTAACGCATACGGGTGCAAAGCTTTCATCGAAACAAATTAATTAAGTCCAAACACAAGGTAGCTACTGTATACCGTTGAGGAGGTCTTTACGCTATCCCACGTCTTCAGCATCAGACCCCTTATGGTAGACACAACCCATCTAGATGTAAAGTCCTTATCAATACAAAATAATCAAGCCCAAACACAAGGTAGCTACTATAAATCGTTGAGGATTTCCCTCGACTGTACCTTGGCTCCATCATCAGACCAACTCCAGACTATTGAAATTAAAGTGTTTACATAAGATACTTATTGAAAAACTTATAAACGCACTAGTCGCCCATACAATTTTCGAAAGTTCCCCTCGATTTCTCTGGTTTCCCATCATCAGATCCTGACTTCCTTAAAATGGGACCACCTCGGAAACATCACCTTTCTAACAAAAAAAGAATCATCAAAATCGGTTCATAAACGACGAAGTTATCGGTGAACATACATAAAAAAAAAAAAAAAAAAAATATTATACATACAGACGAATTGAGAACCTCCTCCTTTTCTTGAAGTCGGTTAAAAAGAAGTCTTGAGAACAGCTTACATCTTGTTCGTAAAACTTTTATTTTCCTATAATATAACTCCGTAATATAACTCGTAAATTTATTGTGTGGTATAAAAGAAAACAAAGTTATATTTTTAAGAACGTAGTTAGGTTTATTTTTAAGATGTTATATAAAAATATTAAATATTAACCCTAAATATTAATTATTCAAGGACAATTTGATACACTGAATTTCAATTTAAAAATCAAATATTGTTCTAATAAAACAAACATGTAATTTAACAAAAAACATTATACAACACTACGCCTATACGTCGTTTGTTAACAGCTTCCTTATGAGGCGTTTAGCGTAGCCCGGGTCGAGGCAACGACCACAGTATGCGAATAAAAATAACTCCCTCATTTACGCACTATGAAAATGTTTAACATGGATCCTTGAAGTTTGTGTACCTATACTTTCATTTGTCCAAGCGGTTAAGGAATAAATTTGTACTTAGTATTTGTAATTTATTAAGTTTTATGGCAACATCATTTGCTATTAAACTAAAAAAATACTTTTAAAAATTGGTAATTGAGATATATAAGTACATATTATTCCTATATAAAACTCAACCAATTTTGATAGTAAATTAGAAACCTACTTTTCTTACTAGGAATTTATTCTGAGTTTTTACATTTTTATAGTTACTTTCACAACTATCCGTACCCCGGCGTTTACCCTGCTTAAACGTCCGGGATTAAAAGTATCTGTTTTATAAGAATTAAAACTTCAGCAAATCTATTCAATTATATGTATGAAAGGATAACATGTTCACGAACTTTCACATTCAAAATATAAACAAAGATTTTCCCAACATACTATATTATATGTTAGATTTGTATAAGCATATACAAATAGCTTTTCTGCTATTCGAAGCTATCCAGGTTTGTGCTGTAGGTTTATTGCGTCATCCATCCGACCTAGCTCAAAACCCCCCGATGAAAAATGTGCCCGCTGCGGAAAACGGAAAACCTGATACAGACTTATGATACTTTATATTATTATAATGGTGTACCTTTTCGTACAAAAACATCCACGAA
This sequence comes from Eurema hecabe, assembly GCA_026213755.1. Taxonomy (NCBI): domain Eukaryota; kingdom Metazoa; phylum Arthropoda; class Insecta; order Lepidoptera; family Pieridae; genus Terias; species Terias hecabe. The sequence continues at coordinate 3,855,470 of JADANM010003353.1, forward strand.
TCGTTTAAAATAAGTAGGGACTGTATGCAAGAATTTCTCATCAGGTATCTTTTACGTATGATTATTTTAGGTATGTGTTATGGTATATGTTAACATACCTACTAGTGTCAAGGTACATTAAAAGTCCAATAGCATAACACCATGTCCAGATCCACATTCATTTAATATTCCCTAAAATCCTCCTAAGTAGATGCAGTAACACGTTCTTCGTTCAATATTGTGCTCCCTGTAGGAATATATCCAGGAACACTGGAATACTAATCGTGTGTCAATATCAATTATTGTAGGAAGCGAACTGCACATACTTTTCCATACTAACCTAAAACTTGCAGATTTATTCGCATTATTTGTTTCTATACCAATGACGGGATTAAAAGCGTTACTTGAGAGCCTTAATCTACCTGCACGGTAAAGTTTAGTCAAATCTATTTGGTGGTTTTTAGTTGGACTTCCATACATCTACACATCCAAACATCCTCAAAATATTCGCATTTATATCATTAAGTATTGAGGATATGGTAATGGTCTAGCGTTAACTGAATCTAATTTGCCATTTAAATCTGCGTCAGTGCAGTTTCACTGTTTGTAGACCGTTAATATTTTCCCGCGTTTAAAGCGTATGAACCCAAATATTTCCACCTGAGCTAAGAGATGGCGTTGCATGACATAAAATATTCGTACTGGACAAAGCCAATAAAATACGCTCTAATAGTTCGTGCAGACTGCATTGTGCTATATTTTTTGCAGATAAAAAATAAAATGCATTCTCCAATTTATTTTATTTTCACAGTAGCTAAACCAAGGCTTACATTTTTTTACTTTTAAAGTTTGAATAACATAAGAAAGACATTGCAATGTTTCAAATTTATAACTTTAACACAAAATCAAACAGACAAACAAGAAAAGTTATGACTTTTAAAGCCAAATTATTATTTATGTAACATTAACAATATGTGCCGAATTTTACTGCTTTTATATGGTAACTAAAACTATTTTCGACTTTTTCCTTGTTATAATTTTTAAGGCGGTCTAAGGGCCGTTTGCGTTCCTTACCATCAGGCAAACCTTGTGCTTAGTTGCTTAGTTTATAGTGAAGGATTAATATGTTGAATGTGGCTTGTTAACAAAGCTCTTACCAATAAACAGCTTAAGAATTAAGTGTATTTGAGATGTATGAAATAGCAAAACAATGTTTCTAAACAACCTAGGGTTACTAACAATAACAATTTTATTATATACGTGAGAGTGTTAATACGAGTATAAAAACGCAAAAGCTCTCAGAGTACGGTGACAAAAACGTAACAAGGTCCGGTAGTCATTAACTTGTGGCTCCGATAAAAAGTAAAACAATGCGAATAGGTGCTGAATGAGCGAGGGTCAAGCACCGACCTATTTTATTTTACCTCGTTACTAAGCGGTTTCAAATACTCTCACTTTTGTAAATACATACTTACAAATAAATAAATGAAAAATATTCACAAATTAAATGCGATTCTTCTTAATATGATTAACATTATACTTTTCCCCCCTTGTGTAAATTATTGTTTGTTCTAAACTGCTATTAGAACCAGTAGTACCTACAAAGACAAATATGTAATATTTTTTTTACTTTTATTGAAAAATGTATTTAAAATTATATTTATATTAAATAGTTTAGTTTAATAAGATTTTTTTTCAGCTATCAATAATTCAAAAAACAATTTTCTTTATAAATACGAGAGCACAACGTTGGAAATTTTAATATTATGTAAAACCTTTGCAAGCACTGCGGCTGTCAACTTGACAGACGCGCTCACAGAAACGTCATGTCAATGTCACCCGGATTCATACATTTTCTCTTTAGATGAAACTCTTTGGATAGAACTCTAACTAGTGCCCAAAGGGAAATAGCGTAAAAGATGGCGTTCTCATTACTCTCTTTGATGTTATAACCACTTACATAAAATAGTTTTGATATACTTTTATAGAAAGATGCTTTGAATGATGGTAGATATTTAAAAAAAAACGTATTTCAACTGAAATAGGTATGGTGAAGTGGGATTCTTTTTCAGTGACAATTAACTTACTTAACTTTCAATACTAATTGTCTGACTTATACTCATTTAACACAATCAAAATTCCAAAATTTACTCACACATAATTAAAACATATTAACTATATTATATGAGAAATATTTTAGTGTAAGAATAGTTTCTAATATCTAATGTATTATTATACTTTTGTAGAATACCGTATAGGTACACTTAGGCCAAGTTTCGACGTTCTACTATGTATAACTTACACGATACAATGTTACAATAGATTTCATTATGTATCCCTAAGACGCCCAACAACATAGTTAGTAAATAGAGAAGTATTACATATTCAAGATCTGAATGGAGTTAACTGGAAAGGACACAGTTAGAAACTTTGATAGCTCCGGCAATTGCTCCAACAACGCCTACAAAACAAGTTTACTTCACGTTAACTTAAACTAATAAGTAAAAACTCTCTCCTTCCATACAAAACTCTTAAAAAACTCATTCATTTAAGTAGGTGTAATATATATTTCTAGTCGAATAAGGCGACGCTGAAAAATAGACAATTTGTATGGTGCATTGTAGCGCCTAAACTGCTAAATTAATTTGAATGAATGAGCGTTTAGTAAATTTATGATATCAATACGAGGAACATAGGCTTTAGAAATTTTAGATTCAGTTATTACGTAGATCGAGTTTAAACTTTTCCCTGTTAATTTATCGATTGGGTTATAAAAAGATGTCCTTACAAACTCTCCAGTCTTAAAATAAAATATTACTTCCCAATATTTATGAACCGAAATTAATAACGATCATAAACTGTAACAAAAGCCCAGCCCAAAAACCTACTTAACAAAAACAACACGAAAACGTTTACAAAAAATATAACCCGAGGTCTGTCGATACTCGATAGTGAATAAACAACCTTCTATTTTCATATTAAAAGCCATTCTGGACGAACAATAGGGCGCGAACTGAACCAATAAAAGCGAGATCATGTTTACTTTTTTAATTTCAACTGTGCGACATGTTGTTTTTACGGCCGTGCAAAATAAACCAGTTGAAACAACACAGTTTCGTTTTTGAGCACTAAAATTCGCCATATGTTACCCGTGACGCCACCAGGAGGCCTCCTATTTGCATATTTTATGCGGAAAAACAAACGTGTCCATACCAGAGACGAATTTATACGTAAATTATTTATAAAACTGTTGGTTCATTTGGTTTCTTTGGCCCGAGCCATTCAATTAACGAAGGATCGGCTTTCTAATTGAAGGCGAAATTAAAATAAAACTCCCAGAAATTTTGATAGAAGGAATAAAAAGTTCGTTATTCTTTCATTTTGTAAGCACTCTTGAACTTATTTGCGAGTTACAAACAGCCAATTGATTAATTAATTATTGTTGCGAAGAAGCTGATATATTTTGTGATGTTTTTTGTACAGTTATTGTGGCTGGGATAAACGGCTTCATGAAGTAAAATTAATTAAAAATACTATAATTATATAAGTCAAAGAGTACATAAACCCTACATGTTATATTCATATGTAATCTTGTAACTTTTTCATTTCACAATGAATGCAGAAATTTAACTACAATTAAAACAAATTTTCGTAGAAATATTCGTAACTTTACCATTAGTAATTTATTTTACTAGTTAGTAGTTATTGTAAATAAAATATTAATTTTATTAATAAAACAATCCGTATCTATCTAGCTGTAGCACATATATTCATGAAATTCATACAAAATGTAAATAGCACAGTACTTCCCTGTCCTATCCCAATCCCTATGTGGCCTGACAGCGTCGAAGTATCAATAATTCACGCCGCAATCTGCCAGTATTTATTATTTTATCAAAGCCTTCCCGAAACAGACAGCTATACTCCAAGTTCTAATCTAATTACAAAACCCTCTCTTATTAAACATTCAGTATAATACATTGATATTTTATTTGGGTTCTTTTTAGCGTATCATCGATATATGGTAGATAAAGAGAAACAGTCTATGAATTTATTTATATGTTCTGTTGAACCAGTACTTTTAGGTGGGAAATCCTGTTAAGGACATGCGTTCGCCTTGAAGGATAAGGAGGATATGTCGGATCGCATGAAATGGTGCCACTACCATACCCTCTGCATACCCTTACACGACTCAGAGGTCGTCTTTCGTTTTATCTATACTATATAGATATAGAATATAAAAGGGATACGTTATGACGCTTTATGGGCATAATCTCGAGATCTGCTGAATTGATTTTAAAAATTCTTTTACCAACAGAAAAGCTACCATGTCTGATAATGTCATACACATAACGTAACAAAAATTTCTGGTCTGATTTTTTAATATAAAATCAATATTACCAGTAGACATTATTTTAACTGTAATTATACAGTAGGCAATGTTTTAATTTTGCCTAAAGCGTTTCCTAAAACTCTATTCAGCTTCGAAAATCGCTGACTGTTTTAAATGCCTCCACTGACATGAAACGAGTTACATGAAATACTTTGGAAACAATGCCTATAAAGCATATTGGATAACGTCCGCGACAAGAACGTTAAAAATGATTACAAAACTTTTGACAAGCTAATTTCGCTTCAATGTATATTAAAATGAATATCATTTCATAAAACATAATTAAAACTGTCTGCATATAGGTTTATTTACAAAAATAAGTGCGTTATGAATTATGATGCTCAAAGAAAATGTACAACATATAGTACAAGCGTCCCGAGATTTTCCCCGCGTTGTTCCCGTTTCCGAAGGAAATACCGGCATGAAAACCATCCATACTCAAAAACTTTCACATTTATAATATTAGTAAGATTGTTTTCAACTGTTCTAGAAACCTGAAAATCAGCTCAATACCTCGCCCCAATACATCGCCTTTTTTGTTCCACTAATACTTAAAGATTATTAACGTTACTCTTTCTTCTCTGTTTCAGGAGACCGAGCAAAATGCGGACACACATCGAGATATGGAGATGAAACGGCAAGACAAACCGGGCAGCCTTTCGCCCGTCAAGAAGAGTGAGGAGAGAGTCAGGTCTGGTAGCAAGTCTGAGAAGGAGCTCAAACTACCTCCTGAGAAGTCGCCCAGTGATGATGGTAGCTTGAGACAACGGAGACTGTCCAGGGCTAGCGAGAGCTCTAAGGATACTCTTGACAGGTATACCAGAACAGTACATATTATTATAGACCCTCATGATATGCTTTTATTTTCTTCATAGTTTTATAGTTATTATCGAAGTGTGTATAGAGTAATGTATAGAGTAGGAAAATATTTTTTTAGAATGTAAGTTTGTAAGTTATTTGTCCTTTCCCCGCCACTACTACACCTTGTGAACATTTTCACGATGATACCTTATGAAAATTAGATTCGTAATAAAGTCAGCTTTTAAGTAAAAATTTGCATATTTTATTGTTCGGAACATGGACGAATTAAAAATCTTAATTGTAGCCCCTTTTTCGATTATTACTAGATCGATCTTTATAATAATATTACAACAATAATGGTTTTTTTTTTAAAGCTAAATTGTGACATTAACATAACATTACCATATAAAACGTATCTACAATTGAAAAAAGGCTAATAAAAAAATGCGAGGATCAACAAATATTAATACTAAAGAATTCACACCTTAAAACCTTTTTTGTTTTCAGACATAACCTAAAAACGGTTAAAATGTAATTAAGTTCAAAACTAATAAAATAAAGCCAACGGAATATAAGAAAATATTAAACAAAAATAATGTAAATTTATGGCAACCTTCTTTTCGAAACTGTCATAAAATTAAATGTATTCATAACAATGTACAAAGAAACTTTGAGTTACATTTAACTCGTGAAAGGAAGTCACTTGTATCCTGCATTTTATTTTAAGCAACACTCTTTAAAGAATATTTATTCAGCATGCATATTTTACATTGGTGTTCCTCAATGCATAAAAATTCAATTACGTATTTTTACTCGAATAACATGAATTGGATTATTGATTCAAATTAGCAATATATAAAATTGAATCATCACGTATTTTGAAAAACAAATACCTACTCTGTATAGACTAGCTACTTAGCCGCGTCATACTCTTTAAGGCTAAAGTATTCATGATTATAACCATTATATACAAAAACATTAAAAATCTAACATAGTTCTAAACGAAATATTCAGCTATCTACATAAGTATTGATACAACAGTACGACAGACACACCTGCTTCACACACCTTTTTTTAAATACTAAATGGGCTTGCGCTTGACCACGAGTCGTGGTGGTAAGCGACGTCGCGGTCTACGACGGTGAAGATCTCCGGATTTTATCCAACGGGGATGCCACTCTGGGAGCTCGTTCCACTCTCTTGCTGTGCGCAGAAGAAAAGTGGAAGCGAACCGCTTCGTTCGGGTCCTAAAAACTTTTATTTTACTATAGTAAATCCCTGTAATCAATAATGTAATAATATCACTTAACGTGAATCGTATACTTAATGGATTTGTAGTAAGATCGTCATGAAATATGAATCGCTTTATCTACGACATATATATTATTATGCATGACTGTTTAAAAACAACAGTTATATAATCAAAACAGATACATAATATTTGTTTTGATTGGTATACCTAGGTATATATAGAGAGATCTCATAACCAAATTGTTGACATTCACACATATCTCATTGGTAATCTATTATGTTATCACCTCAATAATATCAATCTGCGAAGCGCGAACACGATATCTACTGTTGGTTCCAGCATTAATTGTACTATACAATATCTAATATCCATACTAATATAAACCCAAAGTCAATCTGTCTGTCTGTCTATTACGCTTTCACGCCAAAACTACAGAACTGATTGTAATGAAATTTGGTACACAGATGGTCTAAAGAATGAGAAAAGACATAGGACACTCTTTAACTAAAAAAAAATGTTTATTAAGGCCCCGCATTTATATGAAAAACTATAGGTCAAAATTTGTATAAAAGTCCACGCCGACAGAGTTGCGGGCAACAGTTAGTATATTACACAACAACAAACATTAATACATACATACTCATGAACTAGCACATTTAAAATATAAGAATGAATATTTTGTTCAATAAAAATACAATTTGCTGTAATTAAACACCTTTATTAAGAACAATCTATATTAATTGCATACGATAAATCTTTATCGTTTGTTTTCGATGTAATAAACCAAAACAATTTTTGTTTGTGCAATCAGATTAAAAAAAATAATATTACATTAATATGTTCCGAATAAACCAAAAGCCAAGCAAAAAAGCATTTACAACAAATATTTTATTAAAAAACATAATTTTTATTTTTGTTGTAGTTTTTTTTTGTTGGACCCAAATGTGACGTGTCCAAGTCAATATAAGGCACCTATTTGCAAAATAAATTCACTTAATCATTGTGCTATATGTCAACTAACACGTGAACAAGTTATAAATATTTTAACGAATTAAAACACTTATATTCAGGATTATTTTAACAAGAAGAAAATTTATTAAGGTAAGGTTTATTAAACAGTTATTTAATATTTTATAGGTAAACAGTTATTCCTTTATTATTAAGCTTTAATTTATCTTACACATTCGTAAAGAAGGTGTTTTCGTCACTATTGTATACCGAAGCATTTTGTTAAAATTGTTTTTAATCATAAAAATGTTGCCCTGTATAGAAATAATTCTTTAACAAAATAATATTTTATCAAGATAATAATTTTGTTCTGTTCGGTCATAATTCAAGAAATACTGTTTTGATATCATCTTAGCTCTGTAGGCGAATTTAAATAACAACCTTTTTGTTTTAAGTTTTCTTTTCTGTGGTATATTTTTTTCTTGCTACTGAAAATTTGTTTTAAATTGTCGTTGGACGTTTACATTTAATTTGCATTACTATCAAGTAATGACTTTATCGTTGTTTCATAGTTGTTTTACCACGTTAATAGTATGCTGTGAGCTGTGTTGTGTTGCTTAATCTATACTAATATAAAAGTAAAGTTTGTGTGTTTGTTAAATTCTAAGGGCTAATCTCGGGATCTACCATTAAAAAGCCACATTATTGCTGAGAGTAATAGGCTATATAAAAACGATCGAATTAAAGCGTTTCTTACGAACGCTGACTTAACTATGAAAGATATGTTTGAACTCTAGAGAAAGGATGTGGAGCTTGAAAATGCCTACAAAACAGTCAACGACAGCATATGTTTAAATTTTATATTTAAGTTACAAAAAAAAAAGGATAACTAATATTATGCCCAACGAAGTGGGCACGGGTCAGCTAGTACCTAATAATCATTGTACGTGATGAAATCTACCATCCCTAATATTCTGAACTCTACTCCGAACACAATCGATGTCGATTTTTATTATTTTCGGTACAGTTTTTGAGCAACTTCGAATTAATATAAAAAGCATCAAAAATTTTCGATATCGACGACGATTGCATTCAGACTAGCTACCTTATACTGATCGCATTCGATTTATAATTTCGTAATCGATGCCCAATTTCATTTAAAAATACTTGATGACTAAACAGATAAAATAGTTTTAAACATCTCATTAAAATTACATAAAATAATAAATAACATATTTATGGTACATTACATCACAGATACAGAATGACTGATCGGAATTTCCAAAAAAAACGATTTAATCTTGAAGGTATTAATTAAATCAATCATAATTAAAATAATTATATATTATCAATTGTAAAACAGATAATTTGTTATCTACCAATGTGTTGGTCATTATTTGATCATAACAAAATAGATTTGCAAAAACATTACCAAAAAAGTCATCAGATACCTTTCTTTTCCGATGTTGGCGTTTTCAAATCATCTGTTATTCTGTCAATTACCATCATTTAACGACTATATAAACTACTATATTAAAAGATCAGAGTACTGTACATTGATTTTGCCCAAAGAAAACCTTTTTTTTTACAGCGCGAAATCTTGTTACAAATGCTGCGAAAAAAAATAATACCTCCAGGAATCTTAGGACATTTGGTCCAGTTCGAATCAAAACCTTTATTCCATGTTTGCTTTCGTGTACAATAGTGACTTGGCCGGGATGAGGAGAATTTCAGGAGTCCCATCGAGAAAAATAAACATTTATAGTATTGTAAATAAAATAAAAATTAATTAGGGAGATTTAATTATAAATATCGACAATGCTTAACAGTAAAAACAAAATGCCACAACAGAAAAATGTGATTTGTCATCTTTTGACAGATTCACAGATAAAAATATTACCAAAATATAAAAGAATTCACCACGTCATAATAAAAGTCACATACATATCAGATAAGATAAATATTATCCTTAAACCCCACCTCCATTTATTTTGATTTTCGTCTCTTCTATATAAACAACATGATATAACTTAATACTTTATTATCCTGTACTTATTTGCGTAGATTCGTCAAGTGTGTGTTTAAATTTAAAGCTTTCTTTTGTTATTTTGTAAGTAGATGTTACTTTTATAACACAAGAGAAAGAGTATCTAAGTACCTACTTAAAAGTTTCATAATATAAGTACCATGTATTCGACCATAAGTATATTAAAAATCCCATTTCAACTGAATTACGGCAATTTAATATTGAAGTAATATATTCGTTAAAGCGACATTTTTATTAGCACTTTCGCTGGTCGAGAGTGAAAAACGATTTAATATATAGGTAATATATTAAATCGTAATAAAAATAAAATAATCTCTTAATTTTATTGTTTTTAACGTTACGCGATTCTTTAAAAAATTCTAATTGGAATTCGTTTCTTATATCTTAGACCTTTTTTCTGATATTCGAACCAATCTGCGTCATAAAAGGGACTAACAGAATTGTTTATTGTATTTAAAAGGATATTCTTTTACAGACAGGACTCAAAAGCATCACTCAGTCCAAAGGTATCGCGTAAATATTTCACTAACTGGAAGCAGGCATGCGATAAGACCAAAGACAAAACTAAGGAATTACTCAAACGTTGGAGGACCTTGCCCGAGGGAGAATCGCCGGGATCAATGCAGGAGGTAGAGCACAGAGAGGAGGAGAAACATCAAGGATGGAGTGTTCATGTTTGGAGTGAGTATACTTATCTATAATTATGTAGTTAATAAGTTCTAAAAATTTCCAGAATCTTAAACGAAATTCTGTATATTTTTATAAAAGACATATCGATTAAACAAAAATTAAAACAATCTCAAATATATATAGTACCTACAATCTGTGACCTAACCATAAATCGATATATGGCACATGTAAAACTTTTTGATATAAAAACCAAAAATAACATGACTGAACTGAAAATCTTTGACAATCAAATTATGTAATCCCGTAGGCTTACTATAATGACTATTTTAAATACATCTCTTATGATCTTGCACACGTGAACTCAAAAACCATGACTAAAGACTCTAAGGTAAAAGACAACGAAGTTGAAAAACAACCCAATAAATTGAAAAAGATTTTAAAACCCGTCGAAGAGGTTATAAAACGTGTAACCAGGAGTAGTAATATTAAAGAGGCAGGCTTTTATAAATTCAAAAACATGATGTCTCGTAGCGTGAAATCACAGGATACAAAAGGGAAAGTAGCAAAACAAACAAAGAAGAAAGTGAGTCATCAGAAAACGAAGAAAAAAACAGCAAAACGTAGTTGAAAACATACGGTAGTCGTATCGCTCTGAATTTGTGATTTAACGTAAAAATAAAAGTCCATCTTGAATTATGACTGCAATTATTTCATTGCATATGTATTAATCACTTATGATAGGGCGAACGTGGACGTATTTCATAATAGTTTGTAGCGCTATCTGCTTTAAGCGCTCCGTAAATTATTACTATGCGATTGGATACCGAACTGCGCGAATATAGCCATGTTTTATTCTTTTTGCGTTTCCATTTGCGCCGGAACGTACTGTAGAATAAAGGAATATTTGAGCTGACTGCTGAACTAACGTTTGATTCGTTTGTATTCCGTTCATGAAATATTAATCTAGCTGCTCCTATTAACCGAAAATATCTAGGTTAGCGTTTGCCTGCTATTAATGAGATTGCTTGTTGATCGTCATTGTACCTAAACCTATTGTTGTTCATTGGTAACTCATTTGTATTTAAGGTTTCGATGTTCAAGCGTTCAATAAAAGGGAAAATACTTTCGTGGAAAATTTTACTACTAATTCCTTCATGTTCTAACGAAATATCTAGATATCACTTTTACGAGGAACCTATGGAAATGATTTTAATTTTTTTAATAATATTAGGTTTATTCTGCAAACTTGTTTTTTTTTAAATTGACTAAAAAATAACCATAGTTTTTATATGAAATGACGAGACCCGTGTTTCTTACAGGGGCTTTTTATCCTGGTAAATATGGAACTTGATGACTTAATAATATATGAATAACGTTATAATTTAAGAAAACAACTTTACTTATTAATGCAAACTATTTAATGAAAATTGAAGGCTTAGTTATATAGATTTATCATAGATTGCATTTTTAATACTATACTAAATTGAAATAAGACAATTAATTGTCAATCGTTTCACCCAGTTGAAAGATCCGAGGAAACATACAGAGTCCTTTTTAAATCTGATAAAAATTGTTTTAGGTATCTTTAAAAAAATAAATGGAAAACACAACAACAACTAACTTTTGCGAGTACCATAAGTGTTCTAGCATAAAATAACCATTAATGTTAAGCAATCCCTTAGGCCACGAAGAGCCTTAGTATCTGGAACATCACATAAATCTATGAATACTCTACGAACTATGTCTGCGTAATGCATCTCAAGGGAAGCCGATATCAAAAAACTAACTAAGAAAGCACTAAATAATTATGCGACTGTTTCGGACACTAAAGTATTTTGAATGACTTTAACTTCTCCCTTTTAGTTATACCTAAGTATAAATCTTAAGATCATAAAGATTTTTATAACAACACAGAGGAACGTAATTAATTAATCCCTACTAATATAATATATAAATACGAAAGTAACTCTATCTGTCTGTCTGTTACGCTTCCACGCCAAACCTACTGAACCAATTGTAATGAAATTTGGTACACAGATGGTCTAGATAAAATATAGGCTACTTTTTAAGTGGTGAAAAAAGGTCCAAGCGGACCGAGTCGCGGGCAACAGCTAGTTAATACTAAATATTAAATTAACCTACGTATGAGTTCCGTAAAAATGGGTTACAAGAAGAATTTGTCACGCAGAAGAATTAAGCATTTAGAATATCAAATTTAGTCCGCAATTCTTTTTACCTGTTGCATAGAATTTTATTAGCGTAAGTTTAAATCAGTATAAAATAAGCAAGTATAGAAGTGCGCGTACTATACCTATTTGTTCACTCGCCAACCTGTCATTAAACTATCTGCAAACTATCAGTAGACTAAAATTTTTGTAGTATTTAAGATATTTACTGATAAGTTGGAGTACTTCTCAAAATAAATGAAAGTCTAAGCCAGATAAACTGATTTAAACATCAGCTTCATAACAGTATTGCGCAAATCGAGATTGTATTAACCACGTTAGCGTGTTCACTGGAGCTAACGTAATTAGAGTAAGTTCTGAATGTCAGATGCGGCGATACGGGACACGCAAGTCTCGCTGTAGCCCGCATTATAATGTGAAATCACAACAATGTTACAGCTTAATACTCGCGAGCATAAATCTTCCTAATAATAATAATAATAAATAAATAAGCACCATAGGATTTATTGTAAAATAAAGATAAAATATTGATACAAATCTTTGCAATTACTTCAGTGTTTTTTTATGTAACTCTATATATTATAGGTTCTTTCAGTTCATAAATGTACATATTAAAACCCCTGCAATATTTTCAGTACCGAAAGTATAAATATATACCTACATATATTTCAAATAAACTGATTGACTACAAAAATTCGAATCTAAGTTTTAATTTAAGAATACTATACCTAAGTAATGACGGTTGATTTTTCAAAACAGCAACATGGGTTAACCGCTGCAGCGAAGACCTGGAATGCCTTGATCTAGAAGAAGAACAGCCTTTAGCGCAACTTAGCGCGGTGCAATGCGAGAAGATGACTCTCTTCTTTACAGAACTTTTAGACCACGACCGAGATGACGTCATCTGTGATCAAGATTTTGACACGTTCTTTGAGGTATGATGCGCAAATATAACTCTAAAGTTCGCCTTCCTCGTAAAGTAAATTTCCTTTTAACAAAAAGCTAGCGTAGCTAATATATCTCTTAGTTAATTATAACAACAAAACCCTTTCTATATCTTATTAAGACTTGGAAAGTCGTAAGGTCGTTGTTATTGTTATTTTATTTGGAAGTGAAACACTGAGTATTATTCAGTTTATATTCTTAAATTTGAGTTTGTACCAAACACAACACAGAAACTCCATTACAATTAATTCTCCAGACAGTAAAAGCTTAGTACTCATTATATTAATGAATACAGGAGTTCAGAACTCAACAAAAATAAATGAATATTTCAGAACATTTCATACAACAACCGCTAATTCCTAAACAAACATAGTTTATCTAACTGAAATGCGTAGTTACTCTATGAAACTAGCAGCTTAGTTTTCCTTATTCAAAAATATATTAAATCATTGTAAATTTTCACATACATACGTCCACAAATAAAAATATCATACATGATTAAGCAAATGTTGCCACTTATCTTTATACGAAGGCAAAGTCACAAAGTAAAGATTTAAAAAATAATTTGAACAGCAACTTTGCAAACGTTGAAACAAAGGCTTTATAGTGCAACCAGAAAAGAAATAGGGACAATTAAATTAAATTTACAGAAGCTGGCCCATTTCGCCGACTGGTCGCCCAATTCGTCCGAGTTTCACATACTTTTGGAGGTGAAGAGAGAATTCATAGAACATTTCCTCGATCCGTTGCCCAACAAGTAAGTCGACTTATCGAAAATAAAGTTTATATTGCCCTATAATTGATTGTCTGCAATAAGCTGCTTATATTACTTTTTGAAAATATGCCTTTAATTTTAGTTGAGGCCTGTATTGGTATATATGTATACGAACTTTGAAAGATATGCTTGGACAGTCAGTTAGATTTCACAAGCCGGAATATTGGTTTTCAGTTTCAAATGAAATCCATTTTTATTCCAATTTCGATATTGGTTTATTAGAAAGGAATCTGTGTGTGCATGTGATTCTTTTTTGTAGGTATGTACATAGTATGTAATATGTGTTAAGAGATAGATTGTTATACGTAGGATTTGGTCGCGAACAAAATTCAAAATGTTAAAAAAAAACAAAAGAAAAAAATATTAATGATTATTTGGATTACAAATCCAAGCAGTACGTGATTGGAAGCTAAATGACACTTTTGAACTAAGTGGGGAATAAAAAATATACGTGACACCTGCATTTCTTAACTGCCGACCTTTTCCCCTTTTTGTATAATTTACTTTGCCTACGTGGGGCGACCTGTGATAATATATTCGTTGCTGGTAAAAATCACAATACTGTATGTTATATATACATATACATAAAAGAATTATTAAATATACCTAAAGCCATTAATTAATAATTTGACATATTTTATAGTAAATCATGGGTGATATTTCAGATGGGCAGAGTTGCCATACTACAGACGAGTTTGTGGGCCTGAAGCTGGAGGGTTGCCTGGTCGGACCACACTGGAAGGCTGGCTGGCGAGATGGGCACTCCTTCTTAGCGATCTAAACAGATTCGCAGACCTACCTCTGTACTTACAATACTTCTGCAAGATACTGTTTCATGTTGTTGATAGAGCAGGTAAATGTATTACATGTATAAATATTTTATGCCTTGGGATTTCTATTTGCAGCCAAGAAGCTACCTTAATGTGATACACCTATGCTTTAATTGTTTGTCTATGATGCTGTATATGTGTTGTGCGCAGACATTACGCTTTTTGTAGGTATATGACGAGAAGAAAGAAGGATATAAAACCTTTTCTTATTTAAAGGCAACCGCGAGTGGCAGGTTTTTATAATATTGAAGTAGTATAGCATCAAGTACTTTAATACCTATAATTCAATCATATACTCATACTCAATATAACTGAAAAATTTCTCAATGTTTTAGAATGAAGAGTCTACTATACAATATACCTACGTTGTTAGGTTAGAAACTCAAAGCTTTTTCACAATAAGTGTAGGTCTGACACGCATCCTGACGAGCTATAGTGTCACTAATGGTTCCGGTATCAACGTTCTATTTGAGAAAATAAAGCACATTCTGGAAATATCCCAATAATATAAAAGACGAATGTCTGTGTACCTAAAACTAGGTGTGCTCCGCGCTATTACCCTCCTTTTAAGCACAGTATATTTTCACGCAGTAAAACGTAGTCTATGTGTTAATTCAGAGAGTCAGTAAACTTCATGCCAAATTTTATGAAAATCTCTCCAGCCACGTGCACGTGAAGACGTAACAAGCATTCAGTCTCACAAACTTGCGTCTTTATAAAGTTATTAAAGAAATGTAAATTGTCGGGCAGATTTTGAAGAAACAATCTGATGAGTGAGATTAATTTGACGTACCTTTGCCGGCCTAAGCCTCTAAATCACGATAACAATCCTTTCATAGCTTTACGAAAACCGAGTTTATTAACACTGCATAAGCTCTAATATTCACTAACAAAATCTTAAACACGAAACGCTGTGAAAGACCCAAACGACCGTTCGGAAAATGATGGACAATTACCTACGTGTAAATTAATGAACTTAATGGACTCTCGAAATAATTAGGTAAGTGTGGATCGTTAATGAATATTTAAACCGTTAACACAATATTTACTTTAGCACAAGAAATTGTGTGTAAAAATGATGTTCTAGTAAAAGTCACCGAAAAAGCGGACCAACAGAGGACAAAGCCGTTTTAGCAAAAGCCATCTATCAAAGGATTTAAAGTTGGCAATTGAAAAGAAATTGTTAGCCAAAATTTCTACTTTATTCGTACGAATTCCGGTACTCCTTCACATTCTTATTATATTCTTTTAGGCTCTTTGTTTCTAGTTTAAATCCGACGGCCGACTATTCAGAAAATAAAACATACGATGCATTGCCAAATGGATGTGAGATTCACGAATGGTAAAATACTATTCAGTTTTAAATCTCATTTCATTTAAGCCGAATACGGTACAAGTGCTGCAAAAATTATTCTATGAATAATTTAAACTTAAAACACATTCAGTGTTTTCGTTTACCTAAACTTCTGAATATTAAAGAAAGCCTTGTCTATTTTACTAGATTGTCACATTAATACCGTTCTCAGTTTTATCTCTTACGTTTTACTTAACTCGTTCGAATTCTTACTACAGTCAATTTAAAATATTACCGTATTAAACCCTTGCATTCAAACAAATAAATTAATATCGGAAATAAAATTAAGAGGTTGTGTAGGTACCTACAGTGTAAATTCTTATACCTCCATGAATATATGTACAAAATATCACGAACGATCCAGTAATTTTGTTCGTGAAAGCGTAACATACTACCTATACCTACTCATGTGAAATTTACACTAACTTACACTTTAAGGATTATTAATATCAATACCGAAAGCTATTTCTCTAATTACAGGTGTTGGTGAGATAACAAAAGATGCCCTCGCCTCGTTCTATCGGTCTGTGATTGGTCTACCAGCATCTAGAGTAGAAGAAATTATTGGTACTGCTTACGACAGAATGACTAGTGTGAGTTTCCAATATGTTTTGAAATTTAGTTTAAAGTTCCACGTATAATATAGGCGGAAATATTTTTCCAGTTTTATTCAATAAAGACGTGAAGACGTGAAGATAAAATATAGCTTTATTACCCCAAAGATGATCATCTATCTATATATTACTTATTTGTTCTAGAATACCTATTTAATATTGGATTACGGTACATTCGTTCATTGCTATATCAACTGGCTGATGGGGAAGAATCCCAATGGACCCGGACAATGGTTGCTAGTGCCACCAAAGGACTCCCTCCCACAACCACCATTCCCAGTAGACTATAGCGCATTGAACACCGAACCAGCCAAGTTAGAACCTTACGCGCCAGATAAAAAAACTAATAGACATTCTGTTATTGTATAGTCTATACCTGAGCATAGATTAAAAATGTTTTAAATTTGTATAAAAGCAAAGTTTATTTTTAAGTTCAAACGTATTTGTTGTTAATTTTTTAGAGCGGAGTATACACTTTAATTAACTTCGTGTTGTTAAATACTAGTCAATATACCCTAAAAATTCTAATTATATATTTAAGTGTAGTACAGATAATTTATTTTGCCTCAATGATTTTTAGTTCTTATTGTTATAAAACGTTGCTTATATCTCATGTTGATAATAAAAAAGTTTAAATATAGTTGCATATAAGTTAATGAATTCTGAATTGAAGACTATAGTATAGCTCCTTTTCTACTCTTCTAGGTCCATCTGCTTGTCAACTGGAATGAAACGCTTTACTTACCTTTAATATTTAGTAATTATACCTATTCAATTATATATAAGAGTGACGCTATATCATTAGAGTATATTGTAAATACGTCTTAGGTTTTAAGGACGTGCACAACACGGTAAGCAAGAACTGCCTTAAAATAAGCCTCCTCTTCTTCACATATAGCCTTATTTTGTACCTTAGACATAGATTTAATATATTTAATGTAACAAGGTCACTGATTAAAGAAATTTCTTAGTAATGTATGTTTTATTTGAGTCTATCGCGTTTACGAGAAACGACAATAAGCTTTTAAAATGCCATTCTATAATCACCATTCACTCACTCTCTTCAGTGACAACACAATTTATCATTCATTCAGCTGAATAATAACGAAGGAGAAATAAAAACAAGTCGTACAATGCTTGCATGATTGATGTTGTTCCAAAAACGAATGTCCTTTGAAACGTTTTACATTCATCAATCACATTCACAGCTGACGCTTGTAAGGAAATTGCTTGACCCTGGATTTTAAGAAAATTGCATCCATTATTTGTTTGAAATATAAAAGCAATCAACGCATGTCTGTCTGTCCCTATAAGATAAGAATGTAAGACCTTTAAAAGTATCCTTATTTGTACTGTTCCGAAGTTTTCG
Organism: Eurema hecabe; assembly: GCA_026213755.1. NCBI lineage: Eukaryota > Metazoa > Arthropoda > Insecta > Lepidoptera > Pieridae > Terias > Terias hecabe. Next base: position 3,873,593 of record JADANM010003353.1, read on the forward strand.
TCTTAAATACGTATAAGGATACGTAATAATATGATAATACCATGCTCGTCCTTATTTCTATAACATCAACAAAATTTAAGAATTTCTCTCTTAAAATAACATTTTTATATGATTTGACATAAGTGTTTAATGACAGAAAAATTGAAGTATTGTAAAAAAATATATCCATACTGAATTAAATTGTATAATAATATTAAATAAACAATAATGCTAAAAATATACATATTTCATATTTACAATCTTGATTCTATACACTTTAGGAACTATAATATTTAATTATTTGTCATTCAATTTCAATTCCCTCATTTAAGATTTTTACCATAGATCGTACAACAACATCACTAGTCACATACATTGAACAAGCACCCATAGCTAAGTCATTCTGAACAAGAACCGGTTTCCTTTCTACTTTACAAGAACTGTGAACTATCTGGCATCCCAATTCTATAAATTGCCTTACATTTTCTGTAGTCACACCAGCTCCAGGCATTATTTGTATTTTATCTCCATAATTATATTGTAATTCTTTTATTAACTGGATTGCCTCATTATCTGCAGCAGTCAATCTTTGTCCACTGGTCAACACCCTTTTAAAGCCGAGTTGTATCAATATTTTGATAGAATTATCAGGGTTTGAACTTATATCAAATGCTCTGTGGAATGTAACGGGTTTTGGATGGGCTTCTGAAATTATTCTAGAACATTTTACTATATCAATTTCTTGGGACGGATTAAGAGCGCCAAATACAAAACTGTCAACATCCATTGTTTTATAATGTCGAATATCAGCCAACATTGTATCCATTTCATGTTCGGAGTAACAAAAATCACTACCACCCCTGCATCTTATCATGATGTTAATCCTAGGAACCTAAAATTTTATTACCTTAATTAAGTATTAAAAATCTGTTAATATTAATATAAATGAAATTAAATCTCTTGTATTTTAAAGTGAAAAAATGTTGGCAACTTTGTTAAAAATTACTACATATGGTAACATTCATAATGGAATTGTACTAAGTAGTTTTTTTTTTATTGCATTTCTACTACTCACCCTTAATCCTTCATTTTGGGAGCTTTCTTCATAATTCCTTAAATGTTTTACCTGAAATATATAGTTGTAACTTAATATTCTAGAACATGTACAATACAATGTTACAGTAATTAGAAGATCTATTCTTTTAATTTATAATATTAATATTATATTGGTTTTAACTAGGTTTGAAAACCTTAAACAATCTGTAACACATAGCAGTGTTCACGTTGTGGTGTATTACGCTAATGATACAATCTTTAAAATAGACATATAAAAAATTAAAAAATAGCCTAACAGCCAAACTTACCAACTTTAAGATTTCAGTAACAAGTCCCGGAGATGGAGTAAGACCTCCTTCTACTAATGAACTGCATACTTCTAGTTCATTCGCTCCCCCTTGCACTGCATTGACTGCAGACTCCAAACTGTCAATGCAGACTTCTAGATCACATTTCCCTAAAATAAAATTAAAAAAAAATTATATATTTATAGCAACATTGTCATCTAGAACCCCATCTTTACCCTGCGTTGGTGAACAGGTGTTTTATAGAAGATAAATATAATAATAATATAGATAAATATAACTCACAAAGCTGTATTAATTATCATTACAATTCATATTAAAAGTACCTGATGGTATGTTTTTTGTAACTTTTTCACCAGTAGTATTCATTGAAGTCAGTTTTAATAGTCCTATATTTGTAGAAAATTAAATGAAAATAGTACTCCAACTTTCTAGACTCCAAGTTCAAAATAATATAAACAAAAATATGTATGTATTATGTAGGATACACCGATACAGTATCGGGTATTTGGCCAGGTGGCGCTAACTGCTTATTGAATTTTAAGTTGGTATATCTAATAACTCTTTGAATCTAATTTCTTTTGAATGCTTTTGAGTCACAAGTTAATAAATAACATGTATAATGTGTGTGTGTGAAAAGATTGTAGTCACTTAAAACTTAGTGTATACTGCAATGATATTAAACGATATCATTGGTATACTCTATAGAGAATGTATATTGTAGTGTATAAATGTATATCAAATTACCAAAGACAAAAAGTATAGGTATTATTAACACTACATTGTGTATACCTACTCTTCTCTTTATTCTCTTTAAAAGATAAATAAAAGATCTGATTTTATAAAAGACAATTTTGTAAATGTGCAGTTGGTTTTTTTTTGTTGAAAAAAGAATTAAACAATTAGGATAATAAATAATAAAAAATGACATGAATACAATACATACTTCTAACAATAGGCAAACATAACTTTTTTTTTATGTAGTTCTCCTCAAATAATTTACACATTGTCAACATATCTCTATATAATCTGTGTCAGCTATGTCAAAAAAAGGTCACCGGCATAGATGATACTCTACATACTGAATAGTGAATATGAGCATTCAACTTTTTTTTTACCATCCAATTGATTATATTTATGCAAAACCTATTAAAAATAAAATAAAAATTACTATAATTCTAATATTGTAATAAACTACTAAAAACTATTTCTTGGTAAAAATTATCCAATATCATTATATGTATATAAAGCTTCAAAACATAATAATCATTTTTTTTTTATCTAACAACAAGTTATGTATATTTTATTTTATTAGATTTTTTATAAACTCTTATGAACTTACTTACCAATTGTTATGTTTGAAATCTCCTGCTTCCCAGATATGGATGGTAAAGGACTGACTGATCTTTGAACTGTGAAAAGTAAAGCACACTTTTAAACTTAAGGTCTCTACCCACTAAACCAGATCATACCATGACAATGCTATGAACGTATCAGACACATCAAGCATCACGATACGCTCAACTATGACAACAATACTTGCCAGTATGTGCATGGCACGCAACGGTGCTGGTTGGTAACGGAACAGGCTAGTGGGCAGGCTCTCATAATTTTAATAGAGAATATTTTTTGCCTGACACGTTCATAGCATGCTCATAGTATGATACTGTGCAGTGGGCAGAGACCTTAAATTTAACAACTGTGAACTGTTGTGAATAAAATTGTATGTACATAGTAAGACTAAATTTAATTTTTATTTTAAAGTTATATTTAATTACCTTCTATTATTCAGAATCGAATATAAAGATTCTTACCAATATTAAGCGTTGGAACAGAATTTAACGTTAAACGATTGCTTGGCAGGTGGTATTTGGCTTCAAAATGCCGAAAACATAAACGAATGTTATTATAAATATATACATTTCCTTTTGATTGTGTTTTTAAATCTAATACTGATTTCCATTTATTAAATCTGTCAGCTTTCAAATCCTGCCATCCGGGGAACCTGTGTATAGGCCCTGCACACGAGAAAATAATATTAGTTTCACTCATAAATTTTCATTATATATATCATAAAAGAAAACTTTAATCACAATTATTAATCATAAGAAATTAAAATTGAAATATTGAATTTTGAAATTGATACAAACTATTGTAACAAAAGACAATTGCTAAATTATTTTATACGAACCCTCATCCTTACAACCAAAATAACACTTATTTGACTGGGACTTTGCCATTTTTCCTTATTTTATAAACAGAACCTATATACACACTACCACAAAGCAAAATCAAGGTCCGTCATCCGTGTAGAAAAGCGCCAAAATTATGGAATTTGCAATTAATCGGTGTGCAAAATAAAGCCGCATAAAAGCAATTCGCAATAGAGGGAAATCAAAAGACCAAAAATCGATGCCGAGTCAAATGAAAAATGTTATAGGAAAACGTAAAAAGTAAAAACCGAAACAGCGAAAAGTGCGAAAGCAATTTAACGGTCAAGAAAGTAAATAAACAATATAATTTGAAAACCACAGATAATTTCAGTCAATAACAGCGTTTTTCAATTACAGAATATAGTCCGACACTTCGATCAATGTCTAAAGCAAACCATATTTCCTGTTACTACACATCATGTAATTGCACGTATTAAGCAAAAGCACTACTTAAGTACTTAGTATTTTGAGAATGTTCTACATCTACTACTACATCTATCGTCATTCATATATCGAAAGTACTAAGTAATGCTTTTGCTGGATGCGTGCAATTACATGTCCAGTGTCAGAAATTTTTTAATTAACAAATGTTTTTCCTTACTTTCCTACTCCCTACTCCCAAATAATATTTCAGGGAGCGGGCGGCACCTGAAAATCAGCGCTATTCTGAGAGCTCGCCCTCCGGATAGCATTAGCTGAGATGTCACCTTTTGTTACATTTCTATATTATTGATTTCATAATGTTTTTAATTTGTATTTGTTTTAGTAGTAATTAACACTTTTTTATTTTACTATAACTTGACATTAATCGAAATGTCGTACTATGCTGAATGCTCTAGGATAATAGTATCATCTATGGTCACCACTGACCAGTGTGTGGCCAACTTCATGACTGGTCCTTTTGACATTTCCAATTATTAGGACACGCGAACGTAGGCAAAGATTGGCCAACGTTCGCCTTTCTTAATTAGGTATAAGGTCTTTTTTTAACACTAAAACATAGAGACAAGTACCCCGGAAATAGTCATTTACATTTAACTTATATTATTAATACAATTTCTAATATCTTTTCCTTTACCATATGATCACTTAGAGGTTACTTTAAAGTGCAAGATTTTGCCACATATTAAAGAAAGTTTGTCCTCTGTGCTAAAATAGTCGTGGTTTTTAAGTGCTGTATCATTTTATTTTTTACCTACAGTTATGTCTCGAAAAAAAATCCATGAAGAGACGGACAAACTCACTCGTATTGCGATTGTGAACGCTGATCGATGTAAGCCTAAAAGATGTAGGCAGGAGTGTAAGAAGAGTTGTCCTGTGGTGCGAATGGGCAAACTCTGTATCGAAGTAACTCCCAATGATAAAATATGCACCATTTCAGAAGAGCTGTGCATTGGTTGTGGTATTTGTGTCAAGGTTTGTTTGAAATTTACTTGCTCTTTTATTTTAGTCTAGTTAATTTATTTGTAATTAAAAAAA
>JADANM010003353.1:3894865-3952327 GCA_026213755.1 Eurema hecabe
ATCACTACCTATCTTATAAAAAAAAAACACAATTTTTCCTGCTATTCGGAACACTCTTATTTATAAGTAATTAATTTGAATATCTTATCAAATGCATAAAAGTTAAAACGAAGGTTGTTTTTACCCGACTACGGCAAAGCCAAAGGAGGGTTATGATTTTGACAGGCTATGTATGTATGTATGTATGTATGTTCATCTGTTCCCTCGTAACTTCTAAACCACTAATCAGAATTCGACAAATGACATATCATTAGAAGCGTCTTAATTGTCCGCTGGTTATAGGCTATATAGATTTTCACCAAATTCAATGTGGCGCCCTCTAGCGGACAAAATATACAGAGTAAAAAAATAAAGTTAAGCTAGATATGCCGTGTTTGGTATCATTTTAAAGCGCTTCACTTGTACATTTCGAATATATATATATTACTAGCATTTGCTTGTGACTTTACCTGTATTCATGGGGTACTTTTATACTTTTTCAGCGTCGTTTTTTGTCGTAGTTGGGTTTTAGTTTTTTTACTTTATCTTGTTTCTTTAACAAAAAGAAATTAAACACAAACTTGCAACCGTTATTTCCAACTTTTCAAACCTTTCCAAGGCGTGAAAGGAACAGAGTTATTCTAGCATTTATATTAGAAGTAGGATTTAAGCACTTACCTTTAAAGCCTAAAAAATTTAATATTATCTTTATCGATTATTTTGACTGCTCTTAATTATATCATGTATAATTCAACCAGGACTTGATAAGTGAACTGAAGAGCGAACTCAGTGGTAACTTGGAGAACGTGATCATCGCTCTCATGACCCCGCTGCCTCACTTCTACGCCAAGGAACTCCACGATGCCGTCTCAGGGTTGGGAACTGATGAGGAAGCTATCATCGAAATCCTCTGCACTCTCTCCAACTACGGAATTAGAACTATCTCAGCTTTCTATGAACAACGTGAGTATCTAACAAACTATATCGCTTTCATATAAGTACCTAAATGTCTCGTGAATTTGTTCTAGAACTTTCTACCTTTATGATAAAGAACGAAAATATTAAGTGCGCATTAATAGAAGATTTAAAAGACCTAGTGAAAACGTTCGATTTGTTTATAATCTTAACGCGTTTTAATATATTGCAGCTAACAATATTTAAGTGGAAATATGGTATACATTATGCCAGATATATTTAGGTAGGTTTAGTACATTGATTAGGTATTGAATTTAGGTATTTTCTGCATGCCATAGATTGAATTAGACTTCCTTACACGAACCAGTCACCATACGTAGACAGGTTGTGGCACAAATACTAGTGGTTTTAACTTTTAAGTTGTTTTTCCTAGTGTGCTGTAGTCATTCCATTATTCAACTCGGCCACATGCACAAATAAATTAATATTCGACATGCGATTAATGATAAAAATGGTTCATGCGAAACGTTTATCGCCTTATTATGCTTTATACTGGTTACAAATTATTTTCCTCGACAATATTTTAATGTTCTCATTAAAAGCTGTGATTGTACCTTTTTAATTGAAGTACATAGTGTGTATAGTTTTCGTTTTTGAGTATAGATTAATTAGCAGGAATAATGCACTTTTTCGTTCCAATTTATTAGTAAGTATTATAAGTAGGTATAATAAGTAGGTACGTAGGAAGTTTTGTTTTACGAATAACAATAATATCCCATAGTTCCCTTTAGTATTAGTTCTATGCCAAAAATAGATTTCAGACAGAATGTGCACAATATGTTAATATTTCCTGTGTCAATCAACTATATATTATATAGTTACATACTTATTAAATTATACTTAGGAAATATTATGTCCTTTGGTCCTAACTTGGCGAAGGAGCGATTTTATGTATTGACATATAATGACATATTGGTTTTTGGTTATTCAGAGTTTTGGTTATTGGAATTATTATTTACATAGTAGGTATAAGGCTGTAAGGTTCAAGCTACTTTTTACCGCTAGCTTGTTTAAAGATCGATAGCACTTATTACTATGAGCTATGCAATACATTATAGTAGCAGCTAAAGTAAATGAATTTTCGCTAACGATCGCGTCACGAACTAAGTTTGCCAGTGTCCGCATTAATATTCATGGCTAGAACAGCCTTTTGTTGATTGAACTGCTAATGGCATGCCTCTACGGTTGCCAACTTATTTTTTTTCTCTAGATATGTTCTTTGTAGTATGTATTATAGAAAATTAACTTAACCATTGATTCACGTATAATTCCGTACACCGGTAAAAGAAAGTTTTTAATTTACCGGTGGTTTTAATAATTATAATTGACTAGAAAAAGGCGCGTTAGTGTTAGTGTGTTTCTTTTATTAATCAACATAATAAGACGTAGTTATGCCATATTCGGATATTCTTGCAAAGTAAATAATGCTACGAAATAAAATCGAAAGACCCAATGATCTCATACATTCTATTACACCGTCAGGCTCGCCAAATACATTTGCCATTCAATTTGCCTGAAAGGCGTTCTTCAATTAACTGTATTACACCTCGCGTGTAAATTCCTACGCAGTATACGGCAAGAGCTTAGAATCGGACCTCAAGGGAGACACATCGGGTCACTTCAAGCGGCTCTGCGTGTCGCTGTGTATGGCTAACCGTGACGAGAACCAGGGTGTGGACGAAGGTGCGGCTAAGGCTGATGCCGAAGCCCTGGCCAGCGCGGGGGAGGGACAGTGGGGAACCGACGAGTCAGTCTTCAACTCCATCCTTATCACACGCTCCTATCAGCAATTGAGACAGGTTTGTTCGCCTTACACTCGCGATAAAAGCCAATACTAGATTACGACAATTAAATGATACGTAGGTTTATCTTGTTAGATTGATATCTGGTGTGTAACAATATAAGTCGTGTTGGTGTTACTTAAATGCACTTTAGTGTACCTAAGTGACCTTAATGCTTAGATGGCATGGCGTTTTAGTATTATATTACTCCTACAGAAGTAATCTAGATTGTATTATATTGCAGTCTTCTGATAAATTAGATTTTATGAAAATATCCACATGACTGTATCGACCTCTCATCCTAAAAGGATGTTCGATTATACAACGCAATTGACCATTTCCTTATTAGTTAAGAATGCAAAAAACGATCGCTTAATATTCTATTTAATAATTTCAGATCTTCGCTGAATTCGAAGCCTTGACCGGTAAAGATATCGAAGACTCTATCAAGAAGGAATTCTCTGGAAGCGTCGAGAAGGGCATGCTCGCTATTGGTAAGTTTTATCGAAGTCTATGAATAGAATGTCTCAAAATAGCGTGACTTTTTACGCAACACAAAATCCATCCTTTTGATGATCTCAGTAGTGGATCATCAGTTTATACGGAAACTTTTTAGTGTTAAATGCAAAAAAAAATAGTTTATCTATGCTGTCCAATTATATTATGTAAAATAGTTTTGATGAAATGCGTTATACCTATCTAATTAATTACCTACAAGAACCAAAAAAATACATATTCCAGATTATATATTATATTATGTAAAGGCTAAATATATACGCATAGAGGTTTAATTACAATATATACGTTATTGTTTTAACATTTTCCCGCGTTCCGTCATGCAAGTTGACTCATAGTTAAGTTTATCAAGGTCATAGTTATGTATAATAGGAAGTGGTGCGACCTTGTTTTCGATGTTGTGATTATTTTTTTGCATGTTACGGTATCACATAGATCTTACCTTTGAAATTTAAGAGGTAACATTGAACGAGACGCATGGTAATCTATCCAATTACCTCATCTCATATAAACCGTAATACAATTTCAAGGCAAGATTGAATTCTTTATTTTTAAATGAATTTGTGAGCTTTTTGAGAAACTTTTAAGGATTTAATTTTAAAATTGTTGGTGCCATTCGAAAGCCACTTCGAAATTCGTAACTTCTTAATTCAAATTTGCAAATTCGAAAGCTCTGAAAATGTCAAAAAATATGTTGTCGCCGTCTTACTCGATTGAAACAGCGGAACACAGCTGATTTAATAAAGGTAGAATGTCAAATTAAAATCTTATATTCTCTACTAACATTCTCTAATAAGATAGTCCCCGTTAGACATTAGTAATGTTATCTAGACAGTTAGACTCTCAGTAAATTAGTATATTAATTAAATGTAATTTATAGTAAAATGCGTCAAGAGCAAAGTGGGCTTCTTCGCTGAGCGCCTGTACTACTCGATGAAGGGTATGGGAACAAATGACAAGACACTTATTAGAATCGTCGTCAGCCGGTCTGAGATCGACCTTGGGGACATCAAACAGGCATTCCTCGAGAAATATGAAAAACCTTTGGAGGACTGGATCGCGGTGAGTGAATTAACTTGAACATTTTAATGTTGTAAGTTTTCTGTGTTTATTGTTGGTTATCTATAAGCGATGTTATGGAAGTTGGGTTGATTTTTATAACGTTCCAAACGTTTTTAGTACCCATATAATTTGGTGTTTTAAGGTTCTTACTTTTTATATTAATTATCAATGAGTTTTAAAGTATGTACATATATCGCTTATATTTGATTTAAGTGTTGGTATTTTAGTACTGTATCTATTTTTTATGTGGGGAAAATAGTTGGTTATCATGAAGTTCAAGGTTAAGGCTAACTTCATAAGATATATGTTTATGTCAATATTTTACCAATATGTATATTATCTGTGCATTCCTTTGTATTATATGCCTGCTTATTTAATTAACATTTAACATAGTGAAGTAGTGGTTCTATTAAAACGTAATAACCGCATGAAATTCTTACGTATTTAAATATGAATGAAAAAAATATCTAACTGACCCATATTATCTAAATTTTTATTCAAATTACACAGCAGTCATAATATATTACCTTAACAATTTATGAACTACATCTCAGACAAATCTTTCTTTTTTCGACTTATTAACTTAAATTATCTTTGTATACAGATCTGTAATATTATGTTTTGACAATCTCGGGACTTTTTTTGTTATACGTTTGTTATATTTTTTGTGAATTGTGTAAATAATGCTACGTTTTTTAACGAAATCGTTACTTAACATTACGTTTAAGTTTAATAGCTAAAGATAAGCTTTGAAAATTTTGATTTTTTATTCGCATTTGGTTATTTTAAAGATCATTTTGTGAGTTCTTGTATATAGTTATCTCATGTTAAAACTGAAATTCATATAATGTTTTGTTTAATTATTTGATTGTATACTTCTTCAAATTAAATTTTGTTTTAAAATTTATTTTATTTTTTTACATTGCTGCATGTAATGCTTCATATAATGCTTTTTAATTGGGAACTACGAAATTTAAAAAAAAGAAAATAAACGAAGATCGATGACAGAAGAAAATAAAGATAAAAATAACCAATGCGGATAAAACTTCTAGCCATACGTTTTGATTCCAGGGCGACACATCCGGGGATTACAAGAAGGCCTTACTCACTCTTGTCGAATAAATTGTGGCCCAGGACTACAACGAAAGATAAAGTCTATTTTCACTTAAATTCTATTAAGTTCGTCAATTGTTAGGTTAGGTTGAACGCACTGATTTTTTTTAAACGTCAACATTGCCAGTGTGCCAGTATTGTGTCGGGTGTAACTGTCAAAAGATCTGTATATTTTTGCTTTTTATCATCGTAACTTTCTTTGCACCGTAGCTAACACCGTAGCTTGATATCGTGACGTACCGGGGCATGGGTTGTTTGAATGCTTTTACAAGTAGTTGTGAATTTTTCAGGAGGACATAGGAGGCCCTCTCGGTCATCTCCTTTCTACAATGTGTTACTAAGGCTTCAGAAAATATTATTAACGAGCGTCATAACCCCGTAACAAGCTCGATATTAAGTGATAATGTCTATTGTACTTCTTATACCAGTACAATACACTTAAACGATGCATTTCAAAGTTTTAATATAAGTTTATTTTATTTTTTATATTATCATGTATAATTTATATTGTAATCTCGATCTAATCTCGAATGCACGCTGTGTGATTTGTCTTTAGATATTATGGGCCAGTTTCTACACTTTTTACTTTGCGTAGTTGGTTATTGTGTTTTCAATCTTTGCAGGAAGACCTAACTGGTGACTTCAGGAATGTGCTAGTCACACTTTGTGCTTAAATCCTGCAAAATCTTATTTTTTTTGGCGAACAATTTGTTAGTTTTGCTACTTGCATGTTTTTTGCAAATCGTTGTTAGACTGTAATGTAATATTTTGCAGGATGATACTAAAGGGGACTACAAACGCGTCCTACTCACACTTGTCTCGTAAGAAAAAAGCATAATAAGAAAAAATCTTGCACTAAGCTAAGTTCAGTATGAAACTGCCTTAAATGTTACTGTTATAAATATATTTGCTTGATATTTTTGTGAAGATGAGATATTTATTGGTGCTGTAGTTTTGTTTATGATGTATTATATTATATACCGATACACTCAAATAAAACTATGTATGTTTTTTATGTGTTTTATTTAGATATCCCTAATTCCTTCGTTGGTTATCTGAAATGGAGAAAAAGAATATTTTTTTAGGAATATCTACCTATTAGAGTTTGTAGAACCAATATTAATCAACTTACTTGAAACTTTCCCACTATTTCTGGTGAATTGTTACTCTTAACCAGGGCTGCCAATCTCTCGTTTTCTGATAGCTTTGGTGCCGACAGTAGCACTTTTTTGTTACATCTATGGGCCCATGCATCTCCAAATGCACCAACCAAAGACCCCGTCGACAACCCTACTCGCGTAGTCATTTCATTCGTAATAACCACCTTGAAATTATGTACGCTCGATTAAAAAAAATCTTCGAAATGCAGAATTTAATGTTTTATGAATAACACTTTTTCTACTCTACAATATGCTTTCAATAAAATTAAAAGTAAAGTAATGTCGGTATAGTATTCTTTCATTTAATACTCATATTGAGGAAGTTGTAAAAAAATTTAATGTTTTGGGGCGGCGGCTATCTTTAACAGAATTTCATCAAAGCTAATACACTACTGTAACAGACCTGGCATCTTCAAACTACCAAGGCAAAAACAAAGTTGGTTCACACTTTCGAATACTATGATGCCACAGACACCTCAAAATTACATCGTTTTCATGTCAGAGGTTAAAAATTATACTTACTGCAATTTGTTTTTCAATAGCAATCTTCTGTACAACTGCCATTAGTCTAAATAAAAGGCCTGTTCGCTTCTTTACATCAACACCTTTGAATGGAAATGTAATGGAGTCTACTACTATTAGTCTTATCTGAAACATAATCTCATTATCACATAAATAAAGTAGCTGTTGATTGCAACTTCGCCCTCCTCGATTTTTATTTATTACTAGCTATTGCCCGCGACTCCGATCGCGTGGACTTTCATATAAACTGTGACCCTCCCTTTCCTCCCTTATAATCCTCAAAAATTGTAGCCTATGTGTTATTCTGATGTATAAGCTATATTGTGGTAAAGTTTCATTCAAATCCATTCAGTAGTTTTTACGTGAAAGAGTAACAAACATCCATACATCCATACATCCATACATCCATACTTACAAACTTTCGCCTTTATAATAGTAATAGGATAGATAGTAATAAATGTTTCAGGACACTTATACACAGCATCATCTAGTCCTACACTAAGCAGAGCTTGTTTTAAGGCAACTAGATATAGTATATTAGTTACATATTATACATATTTTTCTATATACATGCACATACAAACAATACATGGCAACACCCAGAATTAAGTACTAAGTTTCTAATAGAATATAATATTTAAAAGAACTTAAACATAAATATTTGAAAACAGTAAGTATAGATATATGAAGTAAGAAGTAATATTAACCAAACATCAGCTTGATAAAAATTTTAATCGATTTAACATACTTTAGGTCGATCAGCAATCAGTTGTTCCAAATTATAAACAACAGAACAAAATTTTTCTACACCAATTGCTTTAACATAATGTAGCCTTTCTAGTCCTAGTTCTTCATTAATAACAGTAGTGTTAAGAATCTTTTCACATTTTTCTTGGCTTGCTAAAAGTATTTCTGCAACAAATATAAATAATAATTATCATACCTAGATATCATATCATAAGAATTAAGTTTATAGTCTTAATCTTAAAATTAAGAAATTCCTTATTAAAGTGTAATATTCTTACCTTTAAATCTAGTAAGTGTAAAATGTGTATTTGTATCTATATATAAGGCTTCTGATTCTAAACCCCCGAGCTCTCTGGGTACTTGAACTGATGCACATAGTTGTAAGCTAAAAATATATTAATATTCTCTTATTCTATATTTAAAATCTAAATTTTTTAAGTACCTTGGTATGTGATACTAGAATATTTTTTGGACAAACCATAATTGTGTTTTTCCTGCCCCTGGTAGTCCTAATATTTCGGTAATAGATCCAAGTTGTACGCCATCATTTCCAATAACATTGTCTAGACTCTGGCTAAATGTAGGTATAGATGGTAAACTTGTTTCCTTCTGTAATTCATATTTACAAAGTAAATGTGTTAGAAAGAGTAAACAAAAAAATACATATTTTTCAAATAGGTAAAAAAACTTATTTACTTGCCAAAATTCTGTAGCATTCAGTATTTTGAATCGAGAGGTCATAATTGAAATTGAAATTTTCTTCAGAAGGCTCTATAAAAATTAGAAATAGTGAGCGTCAAAAAAAGAAAAATAATAAATAAAAATATAAAACAAATTTTAATTAGGAATTTCAAACATTTGCGCGGGCACATATTTTAAATGCGATGACTATGACAATTGACAGTCATTAGTTTGCAGATAAAATAGTAATAGAGTGTAAGTTTACTGCTAGTTTAATTTTTGCTGCTCGTCTAGAAATAATTTCGTATCAAGGACCCAGGATGATTGCTTTTAAATTTTCAGTAAATAATTTGTATAACACACCCAAGTATATGTAACCAATCCCATTATTATTATTATTAATTAATACACAAGTCGAAAACGAAGTTTATATAGGTACCTAATATATCTGCAACTGTCATCGTGTCATTTGCATTTGCTAAATTGCTTTATTTTGTTTGTCAATACATACTCAATAGTGAATTTGACATTAGCACCTGAATTATTACTAAAGTTTGAATTTGTTATTTTGCAGTTTGCTGTGTAAATATAGAATAGTGTATGTAATTGTTTTATCTTCAATAAAGAACCATGAATCAAATGAACATGCATGTTCCGATGAATCCTGGCGCTGCTATGGGAGCAGCGCCTAATGTAGCAATGCAAATGCCTGTAGCTGGTCAGATAATGCAACAACCATCACCACAACAAATGCAGCCAGCTATGCCTCAACAAGCACAACAGGATAAAATGGACAACATTACAAAAGTAAAGACACTTATGGGATCGTTACGTGAATCCTTACCTGTAAGTACGTCTTAACTCATTAGAAAGTCCATATATAGGGAATGAAAGTTATAACTGAATTCTAAATACATTTTGGAAGACTAATAATAAGTTTATTAGTCATTGATTCATTATCAATGAGATTTCTTTAAAAAAAACGGGTTATTGAGTTGTTATTATAAGTATTAATTTCTTAATGGCTAAAAATTTCAGATGACATTGAAATCAGCTGCTCAAATCTTGCACCAAAATCATAACATTGATTCAAACACGCAGTGAGTATATTATATTATGAAGGTCATATCAGTTAATATTTTTTAAATTTTGTACTTATTGTTGTCATTGCATGATTGATCTAATGAAAGCGATTTTGAAAACTCAGCTCCATATAATAAAATAAATGAGCTCCTAATATTAAGTTCACATAATCTTGAATATAAGGGAAACTGAATTGGTATATATTTATTTATTTACAGAAAAAGCTTAGAAAATCCTGCACTAAGATTTGATAAAAATTTAGAAGAGTTTTTCTCTCTCTGTGATCAAATGGAATTACACTTGGTAAGTTAGTTTCATTATTGACATATCTTATCGTCCACATACTTACTGATTTCCTTTAAGTAAAAAGGAAAATCTATTGTAAGCCTTGTGTTCATACAATTAAACTTTTACTAACTCTTTAAAAGATACACTAAGAATCAGGAATGTTATGGATATAAAATATCGGATACGGAGATAGATATGGATATAGGAAAGATTATCATACTGGATACAGTTACCTATACGGATGTGAAATTATTTTGGATTATCCGTTAGTTTTTATATATTTGGATATTAAAATTATAAGGAATTTCAAAAGTAAAATACAAATTATAGTTAATATAATGGTTTTGTTTATATTTAGGAATTTGGTAGGAATTACAATCAGTTTGTATGTAATTATCACAGCTATTTAAAGTGAACATGATTATAAATAAATATTGAGTGTTATCGTATCTACCAAAAATAAAAATGTTGCCCCTATCCGATTCGGTTATGGTTAAGGATATTTTTTTATGTTGGATATCCAATAGTTTCGGTTACGGTTACGAAGCTCCCTAACATCTCTACTAAGAATGACTTTTAATCTTTGATAAATTATACTTTGTATTATATCTCATTGGATTCTTAAATAGAACACCATTTTACTTTAAGGATACACAATGTTTCCCTATAACCGCAACTTTTAATTATTAAGTACATCAAATTTAAAGACAAACCTACAACGGTTTGATTCAACATCATGAGGACTTGATGTTCTAATGATGCTGTATCTTTTTGAGTTAGTTGAGATTATTGAGTATTTAATATAGTGCCTTAATTTTCTACCAGTACAACACTTATTATTTCACTATATTAGATTCGTCAATATCAATTTTGTTTTATCTATAAATTTTTGCAATCAGAAAAAGTATGGATACTACCAACTGGTTCAAAGATTTATTGGTACACATGATGAAATACATAGGATTATTGGCTACTAATCAAAGTTCACCAGGACCAGAGGCTAATAAATGGCGTTTTGGTATGAACAAGGTTACAATAACTTCTATGAGAGTTTTTGAAAGTAACAACAGCCATGAAGCTACAAGAATATGTATTGCTATAGGAATACCCAAATTTGGTCATTATCCTATTCTATTATATGTATATATATATATGTATATTGATTTGTGTTAGAACATAATATAGCAAACATAGTGCACAAATTTGTGTATATTTTTACACGCTGATATCAATCTGTAAGTATAAAACAACTTATCATACATGTTATGCCTGTCTCTTTTACAAACCACCGTAGAAACTTACTAAATTAGCTGTATAATTAAACCTATTAAAAATTCGATTTTGATGTTGCGATAGGCATACTGTTGCTAGCTAACCCTGAAGATTGTCCTAAATTTCCTAATCTGTTTATCTTAGACCCTGTGCAATATCAGTTAGATGAAAAACAAGGGCAAACCTGTACCTATCGTTAACTATGTAAGTTGTTCTGACAAGTAAACATGTATGTTCAGTTACGTCTAAGCAACAATTAACTTATTGACCCCCACTATATCAGTAACTCATGGATATCACTAATGCCTTTGCATGCCATTCCGATTGTAACTAACAACAATCCTTAGGCCACGTCTTCATTGGAGAAGTATAATTTCTTCAACTGAATAGATACAAAAGTTAACTGATATAAAATTTGATACAGTTAGTTATTTTTAAATATTTTGTGGGTCATTTTTTTATTAAAATAATTTTTTTATACTTCTATACTAGCTACAAGTTATCATGTTATATTTCACCTTATACGGTTTTAGGTACTGAGATATTTTTGGATTTATATCAATTAATGTACTTACTTAAAATATCATGCTTTAAAATTATTGTTATAAGACATTTTCAAAATTGATTCAGTAGATCCAGAAATTACTCTACAATCTTATAGACTTTATTCAGTAGGTATATTAATATTTAATTTTATAATCACACTACCTAAATAATACATATATAAACGACTACGGAAATGTAAAAGCAAAACAATGCAAAATAAACAATCAATTAGTTCTAAGATAAAAGAAATATTTCAAGTGTGTGATAACGAGAAACGATATGATTCATGAGAAAAATAATAATATTAAAATAATAAACGCGAATATTATGTAAAAGCTTCATTATCACTTACATCGGACGAGATATCATACGATTGCGTAAACGTTGCATTTTTGTAGTTTACAGAATTATCTATTACTTGATTACTATGTTTACAGTTTCGAGTACGTAAATAGCAACAATAATGTACCTAATAATTGAATAAACAAATAGAATAGTGGACAAAAGAAGCTTATCGCGGTAGGAAACTTCTTGATGTCCTTATCTATTACAAATATCGACTAGCAACGAATGTATTGATTAGCGAAATTGCTTGAGACAGTTATAGCTTCCTTAATGGATTCATGATTCATTATAAGGTCTTTTCCGCTTTACTGAACTTAGGATTAGCAATAAATATACCGAATACAAATACCTAACATAGATTTTGTTATGCCAAAGAGCGGTTAAATTACTGAAACCAACACAACAATAGCTCTTATAGATGGTTACTATACAGGTTGCCTTTGTGGTCATCAAAGTTAATTGGTCTATCGGACAATATGTTTTGTATAAAGCAGTTATGATTCATATTGGATGGTTCATTGAAGTTTAGGTTTGAGTCGATAAGAATTCGGTATAGACCGGCGTCTTATCGAATAGCAACAGCGAATTTCAGTAGAAAACCCTATAAGGGATCCGAAGCGGTTATGTGTAGGAAATAGTGCGTAATAGTACCGACTAAAATGAACCATTGTACCTCCATGCACATTGACATGGATGGAATTCAGAAACTGAAATTCTCGAGATCGTGATCACAGTCTTTTGAAAGACGTTAAAAAATATATAGATGACGTAGGATTGTTGCAAAATATTATAAACTAGCTGTGCCCGCGACTTCGCCAGCGTAGAAAAGTGACTTTGGGCAGCATTTTTGAAAATGCCTAACCCGCGCCAACAAACGTTCAGCAAGTTCAACGTTCAAAGCTTACCACAATATATCATTGAAAACCCCTCTAGATAGGATGAGCCGTTTCTGAGATTAGCATGCACAAACAAACAGACAGACAGACAAAAATTCCAAAAATCATTGTTTTCGGTTCTATTGCATTAATAAAGGTCTCTTATAATATTTTTTCTCATACATCTTCCATGTACAGACAGCGACTAATTACGTTTTTATTATATGTATTGATATATAGGAATAAGGAACGGATGTGATATTTGTACTATAATAATTCTCGGCCAGCATTTTGACCCGACCTTGTCTAGAATTTCTGACATACAACTTCCAGATAGATCTTTCTAGTCTCATTCACTAATAATAGTTGTAATTTGCGAAGATTATTACGTGATTATTTAATAATATAAACATATCTGAGTTTTAATATATTTGTATGTATTACGAAAATGGTTTTCTTACTTTGATTACAAAAGCATTCAAACTTACTGAAGCCTAGGTGTCTAGGTCTTTTTTTACTTCAAGACAATTCAATGTTTTTTTTATTATTTTTATTCTATAAAATGGTGAGACGAGCTGGACGTCCTCCTGATGGTAAGAGAAACGCCAGCCCATATCTAATGTAGTGCTACCCAGAACTTTGATCCGGGCAGGGGTGCATTACTAGGGATTACCATTTATGCTTTTTAGTATCTACGTATTGTTTTAAGATTTTCTTTATTGCTTTTTGTTATAGCGAACAGCAATAACATGTATTCAACAAGCACAATCGGCAGCCCACTACCTGCCCCTGAATGTGATACCTTCAAGAATGGACTCTGGACCTACGACTCAAGTAAGTTGCAAATGTTAAGATTAATATTTTGCTAAATTATTTGCGTGATATTGATTTTTATGTATTTAATTTAATAACATTGAGAGTATAAATAATTTGAATTTTAAGAATTAAAATTAGAATTAAGTCTTATCGTTATCGTATGTATAAACAATTTGTTCCAAAGGTTTAATTTGGAGCTATTCAAAACAAGTCTGGATATTTTACTTTACTTTTCTTTATTGTACTTTAGAAGATATGCTCCTAATTTGATGCAATTTGTGTTTTCTTTCACTAAGATCGGTCCAGAAGTTTTAAGCTACTTGTCAACCCCTTATTCGCCGTAAACTCCTTTCTTTTTAATGCAAGATTTTCTTTTTTTATATATAAAATTCTATCAATACTATCAATTGCTGTGGTTTAAACGTTTAAAAAAGATTTTAAGTTTTAAAAAGGATTTAAAGACATGTAGACGAAGTAACGTTAGCATTTATAATAGTAGAAATGGGATATATCTGATAAATTTGTTACAGGAGACTGCACTCAGCTATCCTCAATACTTAAACACAGTTCGACTACAGATTTCATACGCAAAAGATATCCATGATACATTAGTGGCTGCAGCGCAAAATATATCTCCAACCGAATGAACACACAAATAAAACACTAGTTTTTAAGCAAATATTTATTAAGGTTTAATAAAAAGTTTATACAATAAAAAATCTTTATTATTTCATTTTCCTAATCTATGACAAGAGGCCATTTTTAGTAACATATTATCTATGGCACATTATATAGCAACATTCAGTAAAAACTAGCTTAACTAAAATGTATACATATTTTTACTATACTTACCTTATAAGACTAATCGATAAACTACAATTTGATTAAATGTCAAAAATTAAAACACAAGAAAAAATTAACTGGAAATGACACTATGTATTAAGGCATTTTTTTTCTTGAGATCGTAACATTTTTTTTTTATAATTTTATAGTACATAATATTATGATGAATAAATATTAAGTAATTCAGTTAACAGAATAAAATAGTATAATTAATCAGATCTTATAACTCGATTAATAAAAAATAAAATAGGTATCTTAAAATTAGGACCAGCCATTATATAAAATTCTTCACACATTCATTTAATATAAGGTTATGTAGTTTAAAACTTAAGCTTAATGTATCACAATCGTAAAATCGTTAAATACTATCAGTCTTTACATAAGATTTCAATAAACTTGCTTTTAGCTCGACGACGCCTGATCACAAAATCTGTAAAAAGAGAAAAATCTTTAAAAATGCTAAATAACCAAAAATAAAAGTACATAAGTTTTAAAGATAAGACCTTTTCTGGTGGATGCCATTGTAACTGCATCAAATTAAAATAGGACCATTCAAGTGTACACATGCAATAAAATTTTACATAAAATTCAAACAGTAGTAAATAACATTTGATTTTTAACAACGACAAATAGCTCGGTGGAAAAAATAATACAGTTTGATACAAAAAATAACACTGCAATCGCAATCCTTGACACTTATTGATTACTGTTATATAAATACAAGTTTCACCCTTGATAATAAAAATACATTGATAAAAGTTAACCTAATTATAAAAAAGTTTAAAAATATAATAATTTTGAACGTCTGATTTTTATACGTATGAGTTAATTTCTTCATATATCTATCTCCCGTCAATTAATTTTAAGCATCACATTTATTATTTTAAGAAAATCGTTAAATACTCTCTATTAACCTCCCCGCGTCGTGTAGCCAAGTAAAAATGATCTCTATTTAGAAGAAATTCTATTGGACATTGACGTTGCCTTTTTGTCTACAGATAACGGACAAAGTCGAAGGCAATAATTGTCAGATGTTCTCACATGTTATCGCGAAAGGAACTTACTAATTTATACCCGAGCCCTTGGGGGTAGATAGAAAAGAACATAAATCGTCGTTATCGTCAGCCCTCGCTCGATTGTTTACGAATAAGACCCGAGATAAAGTTATTATTGTGACATAAATAAAATATGTTCGCCTCTGTGGAATAATACAGCCCATAAATGTCTTTGCCTTTCTCAGAGGCGCACAATCTCTAAATGATACCTATATCAATTCAACGAAATCGGAATACAATATAGCTCTATAGTTAGGTATCTACTATTTATTACCTACTCTCTTTCGAATGTAACAGAAGCCACATTCGAAAGGGAGTAGGTAATACCTCCTAGTTTCTAGTACGTTTCGCATTCCTAAAACAAATTACTGGAACTGTTATATCGAAGAAAACACTTACTACTATTGCTAATTATTATACACCTACAAATTGTACCTAATACGGAATACCTACAATATTTTTAAATTAAAATCTAAATTGGAAGGCTTGTTCGATAAGTAGGCGTCAAATGGCATTACATAATCAGTAGGGAGGGCTGTTCGAACGACCTTATCATGTCACATCCCGAAATTGCACTGTCGCTAAGTCCTGATTAGAACTTAGGCCAATAACCCTTTGATAAGTGCTCGGATACAACCACAATAGATATTGTCCTTGGCAACTAAACGTTACAACCATCTGCCTTTCCCATGTGGTTGGTTCATTCGCAAATGGGGTATCGAATTCATCAGTTGCCAATTAACCAAATTATCAAACACGTTTATAGTGATAAGGGCTTTGTAATATAAGGAGTGCATTGCCCCGAATTATGTTATAAACAAACGTTTCGTATTACGTCTTAATTTTGTATAAACTAGCGTGGCCCGGATATCTGTAGGTTTCATTCATTTTTAATAAATTACGATCTTTACGCAAAGTTTGCAGTCTAATTGTTTAGGTCAAATATCAGTTGAATTAAATATGTAATTCTTTGTTTTAATTAATTTGATGGTTAACACAAACATAGATGGTATATGACAAAAGTTGAATTATTCAACGTTATGGTCTTTTTGGTTTTAATTTAATTCCTTACCTAAGTATAAAGAAAGAACAGAGCTCAAAACTCTATCGCAAGATACCTATTTATACTACTACATAAATCATAAATATACGTGCACGGGAAATCTATTAATCATCGCAACTGCTATTTATTGGGGTCATTTACCTAATTGGCGCTTTAAATATACCAACTTTTAATTGACAGTTCCATTGACAGATTTACTACGAAAAATCAGTGACCTCTTATAGACAGTTGGGGATTAGCTACAAAGGAAATGAACTGTTTTATTGTTTTAATAAGAATAATAGCTTATAGCAATACCCCTGGGTATAATAATAACACAAATTACAATGTAATAATGCGGTAATATAAAAATAATAACGCTTTTAATGTGCATTATTACAATATAAAGTATTTATCAAATAAGGATTATGACGTGATTCTAGGTCAAGCTACTGTAGCGGGTCGACGACCCATATACCGCTTATTACCGATTCGATAATAATTTCGTCTTATTGTTGATATCATTCATATAATAAATATTTCAGAACGCTCATTACATAGCGCCATCTAGTTCAAAGGTAAGCAAACTTATATGGTGATACAAGCAACACCTACAACTAACAACAATGTACCTACTATTGGGACTGTACAGTGTGCGAATAGAATTTAGGTACATCCATTTGTGCAAAACGCACAGGACAACATGACTGTCGCCTGACTAATCTATTTATATTAAAAATCGCCGACATTCATATTCAATACAACCAGTATTATCAAACAGATGCTCTACTAGCTATAAATAGGCTATTAATTGCTTTGCAGTGCGATATTTTTATTAAACATGTTGTTTACTACAATTTTCCAAGTACCAAATATATGTGCAAAACATATCGCTTCATTAAAGGACGTCCGTTTAGAAATAATTATCAATTGTTATCGTTTACTTTCCATGGCAACAAAACAAAACATGATAGTCGTTTACCGAGGGGCATACATACATACTAATATACAGTTTGTACTTTATATACCTATACCTAAACTCATTTTGAAGGCTAAGGTTAAATAATATAAAATAGACAAACAGACTTCGCAACGCTTAAATAAAATAAAATAATTGATTGGCTTTTCAATTTATATTAATTTTTATTTATTATGAATATCTACTATTTAAAATATAAATTATAACTACAGCCTTCTATGTATTTCCACCCAAAATAATAGTGTAATAACGCTCTAAATAGGAATGTCAAACAAGGATTAGGCATGTCCATCCTAATCATAATTTAAAAACTCTGAGGGATGCCTGTCTCTAACGACGCTGTTGATACGGCTGAAAAAATTGATACCTACTAGTGAAGAAAGCTACTGGTGAAAAGATACTTGTGAAGTTTTTCGATACTTACAAATACTCTCAACCGAAGACCTGCTGCGCGGCGTAGGTGATGTGCAACATTCCGTCTTCGCTGCGGAACTGGTCGTACGCCTGCGCCATCGTCATGCTGTGGCTCACGAGGGCTTTGTCGTTCACCAGGAGATAAAGAGCCTGTTTAAGAGAAAATAAATATTAGAATTTATTCTAATTTCAAAAGGTCATAATATATAATATAAATAGTATCAGAATGTATAATATAAACTACGTGTCACGTTATTAGTCCGCGATTGCCCCCTAAACTACTGAACCAATTAAAAATAAAACTTGCACACGGTACGCAGTTTGATCCAACTTAAAAGATAGTATAGCTTACATCCCGGTATTGCCACGGTAACGGGAACTACGGTTGTAAAAACCGGGAAACGGCTAGTTAATTACTATAGTAAAGGGTCTTATGTGCTTGCAAGCTAAATTTCAGCCATTACATTCGGTAGTTTATGTGTGAAAGAATAGTATTAACACATCTATACATACTACCCGAAATTTTGTATTTATAAACCTCGTTATTTAATACAAACATACCTGCGAATCCCTCAATTTCATTTTAGTTCTAATGATGTAGAGGAATTGCGACATCGTCAACTCCTGAGGAACTAGGAACTTGTTTCTTCCCAGCACGGGCACTTCTCTCTCTCGAGCGTATCTCTCCACATACAACTAGAGACATAAAATAAGTACTTAATTTAATATACTTTTTTGGACGTAGGAAATTCCTCCTACCTTTATACATTTACCGCCACCAACTCGGGGGCGGAGATAGTTATGTTGGACTGACTAAAATGCACCGGTGTTCCATCCCACACCCGTAAAAGGGGAGAGCGATAATTTAATTGACTTAATTTCGATTTTATTTAATATATTGAACATGGTTTCGTAAGCTATATACTACTTCCACAATAATCATAAATTATCATCCAACTGGGATTGTAGTTGAGATTTGTTATTTTTAAATCTATATAAAATTAAAAAATAAATGCTTACCGGAATCTTGTTCGGAAATCGGTCTCTTATAACTTGCACCTCCTTGTTTAGTCCCGTCATGTCTGTGATAGAAATTCATAGTTAGATTTTGTTAGGTATCATAAACATATATTGTATATTTTGAAATAATAGTATCTAAACGACTTAAATTGAGAAAATAAGTGCAAATTTAATACTAGTATATTATTTTACTTAACTTGTACAGAATTACATTGAAATAATCGGACGGCAACAGCTTTCCGATAAAAAAAATTCATCAAAATCGGTTCGACCAGTCATATGGTAACCAGTAAGGTATTAAATATAAATTAAGTGAGAACTTGCTAAAAGTTTCAAAGCGGTTTATAAATAACTAGCTGATCCCTGACCACTTTGTTGGGCATAACGTTAATCATCCTTTTCTGTTTTTTATATAGCCTATGACACTCAGCAATAATGTGGCTTTCAATTGGTGAAAGATTTTTTTAATCGATTCAGTAGATCCCGAGATTACCCCTTACAATTTAACAAACACACAAACTTTACTTCTTTATAATATTAGTATAGATAATTCGTGGGTAGATTTGCCGGATATGTTTATATTACTATTATATGTACATTATTAATTAGACATAATATCAATAAACAGTTTTACGAGGATTATAATGATGACGCAAACGAATATTTAATTACATCTCCCTTATCATATACATAGATACATAATTATGTAAGGGCATAGAAATTATAATCACAAGTCGTTTGAATTTATCTTAGTGATGACTACGCTGGTTTAATCTAGTTAAGATCAATGGACTATGTTTACAATTGATATTTAATAAAAAAAATAATACTATTAAAAAAATTTATTACTTTTGTTTCTAATATTTATTCATCTTATTACCCTTAAATTGGGTCCACATAGCAACACTGATGTAACAAACAACTTCGCGACTAACAATCGAATTTATCTTAATTAAACATACTTAGGTACTTATTTACTCAGACTTCTTTAAGTTTCTACCTAATGGAACCAATAAATTGGTAAACATTAAATAGTTTTTCTAAGAGATAAATGCATTTGTAATGTAATTAACTCACCGTCCTGATAACCGAACACTTCTTGCGATGCGTACGTGATGTAGAGGAAGCCGTCTTCGTCTCCATACAATTCATATGCTTGTGACATCGTAAGACTCATGCTTAGCATCGACCTGTTGTTAATGATTAGGTACAGCGCCTACGACATAAGGAAATAAATAAAAATATTATACGCATGAGTAAGAGGACAATATTTCACGTAAGAGGATACGTCAAAAGACGGGAAACACATTTCTAATGCGTTATTAAATAATTAATTTCGCTGCGTTATGTTTGAATTGTATCAGATATTCGAACTTTTTCTGATGTTTAATTTACTTTAAATAACTTGTAATACCAATTAAGTACATTCAGATTGAAAACATCGCTTTCCGTTAAATAATTTTGAATTGTTTACAAATCACAACATTATCAATAACAATTTTAATCAATTAATTATTTATTTATCTCTTCACTTATATATAAAATATTCCGATAGAAATTATATCAGTAGGATATTTAATGATATAGAAATGGTCCAAGCTAATCTCTTTGACCTCGTTTGTATGAAGTATCAATAACTGTTAACCCTCAACTTTCTAAGGTTGGAACTTTCTATCTCAGGGACATATCGCTGATAATTATTTTAAGGATGCAAAATATAGTATGTAAATACCTCTGCTTTTTATAATAAAAGTACTAGGGGAACTACCACGTGATTTAATATAAAATTAATTATGTACATATAATATTCTAATCGCCATTACTAAATCCCGAACAAGATGGACAAAAAAACTTTGAAAGAACTAACGAAAAAAGCTCCGAAAAACGTGTTACGCACCTGATTGGGTTTAATTTTGATCCTGTTACGAATGATGATAAGAAACTGTGACATCGTTATATCTTCTGGCACTAAAAATTTAGCTTTTTCTAAAGCTGTTAGATTTTTCTCTTTATGATATCGCTCCACGATTAACTGAAAATAAAAATGTGTTAAAAAATTGCATTTTTGACCTAAATATTTAATGTACTACATACTTAAATAATGTTATTTGTCACTTACCGGTATTTTCGTTGGAAATTTACTTTTAATTGCCATTACCTCTTCTTTTCTCCTAACTAAAATGGAAAATACGAATTAGTAAAATGCTTTAATTAAAATTTACATAACCTTAATGTCTTTATTGTATTTAAAAATAATGTCTTATTCAGTATTAGATCTAAGGCAAGGGATTGCTTCTTATTTGTAAAAATTTTATAAATATTAACCTATTGTTTTATCGGTTTTACTGTTGTTAAAGTATCTACACCATTTGATTAGAAAAAGGTATTGGAATGAACACTATCATCTCTAAGTAGACAATAACTGTATATCAGATACATATTATGTTTATTTGCAACATTGTAACTATCGTAGTGTTCCTAAGCAAAAAGGTTAAGTTTGTCTTCCATTTAAATCTAATATCTTCAACAACGTCAATAGGTGCGTTATTTTTTATTTTTTATAAATAGTGAAATTAAATTCCAGATAATTTTATCATTTATGTAATAAGTTTCTATAACAACATCATCATTTGAAATTAAAAGTACCAGGTACTTAGTGGTTAGGATAGGTCATGTCATTACTTCACTGTGGGGTCAAGTAATCGTCCCTATGATGATAAATATTGAACTTATCTTACCTACCTAAATAATAAGCAATACAACAATTTTCATAATTAATTAAATTTATTCGCCACACTAATCTAAATCAATTATAACAGAGAGATAACTTTACAAGACACAGCTTTAAGGCAAAAGTTTTAAAATTGTAAGTGATACACTTACCCCATCTAACAAAACTTTAAGAGATAAAAATAAATTTTAAAAGATAATAAAATAGATCACAAACTTACAAGAAGGCGAAGTGAAATCCGAGTTTACGTTCATACAATTCATGTTTTAAGACTAGGAAATAGTCAGCCAAGACCGGTTGTATTATTCGGTTCGGGACAACGTGTCTGGAGCCGCAACTTTAAGTTATTAACATAGAGGCCCTACGCATTAGGGAACCATATGACACTAGTCACGTAGGTACCCACGGAATGAGTCTTCGTAATCATAATTAGGTAAATATTCCTCGATAACATGCAAATAGTGCATCACCGTTTTCGTATAAATTAGTTGTTTTTATTTTTAACGTGTTTAATGTTTACTTATTTAAATGTGTTTAGAATAAAATAAATAGA
Source organism: Eurema hecabe (assembly GCA_026213755.1). Classification (NCBI taxonomy): domain Eukaryota; kingdom Metazoa; phylum Arthropoda; class Insecta; order Lepidoptera; family Pieridae; genus Terias; species Terias hecabe. The sequence goes on from JADANM010003353.1 coordinate 3,917,264, forward strand.
TGTTTAATTCTCGCATGTTAACTTTTTACATAGTCACTATATAATAAAAAAAATAAATCACTATATAAAACAGATTTTATATTGTGTTTTTTTTTTCGGTAATAAGTACGTTTTATTACATTTTTGGTTAACTACTTAATCTACTTGTTTGATGGTATTTAGTAACTTTATAGACATTTAAAGTTATAGCTATTCAAGATATAAAATAAAAGACATGGAAAGCATTACCTATTTCATAGTACCTCTGTCGGTTAAAAAACCAATTGTAGTTAATCATTCGACTATATGGACACTTCATAATTTAATCTATTTAGAACAACACGAAAGATAGTTTTATTATACACAGCTAAAAGGCAACAGCTTTAAAATTTCACGTGATACACATGTCTTACGTAAAAAATGGTAATAAAACTTACCCCATCTTTCAAAACTTCAAGCGACAAAAATAAATTTTAAAGAGGGTATTTTAGTATTAGCTTGACACATGTTTGGGCTTTTGTTTATTAATAATACCGAAGTGGTACACAATTTTTACAATGTAATTCTTTTAATTTATAGATATGTCTAACATAAAGCATTATAATATAAAGATTTGCGAAATCTAAGTTCCTACTCATGTTTTAAGCTGTTAGTAATAAAATTTAATAGCAACCTTTCTGTAACGTTTAAAAACTTTGTCTATTTGCTACTAGAAATTCCAATAAATAAATGTTTGATTGACATCTATCCTATTATATTCGAAGTTTCTCGTACTAAACATGCAGGTAGGGCCGTAGCCCATAGAAATGACCCTTCTAACAGGTTGAATGGGATATTTACTTCTTATAGTAGAAATGGAATGTTAGTTTAACATTCCTTTTAAATAACTATTAAATAAGCTCTTAATACATAAAAACGAGTACAATGCTGATTATTTAGATACATAATGAAATAATTTCCTTTAAATTCTATACTTTAACGATTAGCGAAATTCAAAGAAAAGTGGATTTTAAATACTGTACTTACTAAAATTCTTTTTTGATTTGAAGCACTGTCTCACATTATGGTTCACATCGTGTTTTATAAGAGTTGATATAAAATTAAGTTCCATTTTGTTCACGGGTCGTAATAAACACTGGAGTATCGAATTGATAAAATTAATTTGCCACAACGTCTTCTTTGCTCGCTCTCCGAAGCTTAACTAACCGCCGAGAGTGAACAGACTTCTCTACTACTACTCTTAATCGTTTAGTTTGAACATACATATAGTATACATAATACTCATAAATTTATGATATATTCCCATAATATACAACAACAAAAATACCTACTTATTTCTGCATGACTCTCCAGTATAGCTTCTATGAGTAGGTACGCATACCTTTATGGTTGTACCTTACCTAGCGGAAGCGTAGGGTTAATTCTAATGAACCCCTTAGTAATAAGCACGATTAAAAAAATATTTGATAAGTAGACATTTTTCGTTCTAATCAATTTATTGTAAATTATAAAATATTTTAATAACATTAACTTTTAAATATTCCTTCATCGATTATCTACAGATGTTTTCAGAATATTTTTACAGAACTTTAAGGGCCTTTCTTAGAACAATCACGTCTTTTCACCTTTCGGTTAGACTTCTCATAGTATTTTTCAATGAAGCAAGAATAACCAGTAAATTTTAACGAGAATAATCATTGGGCCTGCACATAAAACCGGCCTCGTGTACTATTGAATAATAGTTAGCCGGACTGTTTTAAGTCAAATGTATAATGGATCTTTTTATTTCCTTCATTTTAAAAGACAGTAAAGTTTAGGCATTTAGGTATGCATTTTGCAATCGCCATCAGATGAACGTCGTGTTCAGTTGTATTATAACGGCGGATATTAGTTACATGTTTACGGATTTACTTTACAATTATATAAGAAAATACACCGGACAAGTGCTCCACGCATCCGCCAAGTTTTCTGTACCAAAGATTATTCTAAGAATTATACTTACCTTGTTTCACTGAGCTAAAATTTGAAATTTATTCAACCGTTTGAGTCTTTCTGTATGAGTGTTTACAGTGTGTTCATAATTATAGGTCAACGTGAAGACTTAAAACGCATATCTATTTGCACGTTGACGGTTTATCTCGAAAAAATTTAAATAAGTATATGTTATTGTTAAATAATCCGCTATATTTTTTACTTTAACTCGGAAAATTGTTTTCTCACTAGTTTAAGATTAAAAATACCTATAACACAAGTAGATACTAACAGACAGCTGCAGAGACCAAGCAAACTTTCCCTTTTTAACTTTCAAATAGGTAAAAAATTAAAACAAAAATATGTAATTATAAAAACGCAGTAAATATTCTAGTAGATAGTAAGTAACCACTATTCACTTTGTACCTACTATAAATAGGAATGGGGGCAATTCTTGTCTTGTTATAGTTTTCTCACCTTTTTTGGTCCCAGTAGTACAATTTGCATTAATTTTCTAAGTATCTTAAAATTACATATTATAATATATAAACTGCGAATTCAATGTTGTTTAATAAGTTTATTATCAAATATAAAATAAACGTTTTAAAACAAACTCGTACTTACGGAGATAGCGGCGTATATTCAGATAAAAAATCTAATTTAAAGATGGTATTTTTTGGTCTCGATTTCACATATTTTTGGAAAATTTCGTAATATAAGAGACTTCAAATCACCCAGAACCTTTAACCATATTAAAAAAATGTTGAATGTCACTTCTGTCAAAAGTCAAATAGTGACTAGTGAGACTGATTACTGATAGTGATTTGTCAATAATTCATTGCAAAGGGTCGGGTTACGAAGCATTTAATATTTTATTTATTATTTTTAATGTGATTAAGAATGTTTTGTGCTAAAAATAATAGTTGGGAAATATGTCAATTTTATTTATAATAATTTTAAAAAGCGCAAATCTATCAAGTTTACTGTCTATATCCCCTTATGTTTAAAATGTACTTTGGAATCGATAACTCGATTTCGTAGCTAGTTAAAGAAAGCCAAAAAAATTATAATATGCTTTTGTGAGAGATATTCGTGTATAAATTAAAATTGCAACTCCTTTGTGTTGTTATAAACGATGTTATTCACACCGATTTATATTGCTATGACGTTCATTAAAACTTGGCGTATTCGTTCTTTTCGATCTCGTCTTTTAGAGTTTTTGAGTGGAAATACAAGTGTCGCATTTTGTAAAGTGCCGGAAAATGCCGCTGGTAAAGTATTGCTTTGTTATGTAACTTCATGCACTATATTATATCATATCATAACCGATTATTAAAGCACTACATTTTATTAATACATTTTAGAAACACCTACACTTAGTTCGAAGTTGTGTACAAATCCGAAGAATGCATACTTGTGCGATCTGTTGGACTATACAAATGCATCCAGGATATGCAGTATGAAGCCAACACAGTGTATAGAGTTGAGTGATTGGGTTTCATGTTCTGGGGGCCTACCATTGGGTTCTAGCGATACAACGCAGGTCACAGATGTAGATCTTGAAGTACTGTTTGAGTGTGAAATGGACCCTCACGAAGAAAGCTCTTATTATGACATCATTTCTGTAAGTAATTTTGCTTTTGTACTTAAATCAATTAGATATTAGTATTATGTAACATTTTATACTGTTCTTTATTATAAAAAATTATTTTCTCTTATCAAATGGTCATAAATGGTGTATGGGTTATCAACAACCTTTTTTATGGTTTAAAAATATTAGATAAAATTCCCTATGTAATCTGAATATAAGCTTACAATGATTTAGCAGAAATAAATGATTTCAAATATCAAACAAATTTGCATTTGGCTAGAGCAATTAATTATCGTTGTAATTTTCTTGTTTAGTTGGAATCCATGGGTCAACCAATAGCCTGGAAAGCTAGTTCACATCTGGCCATAGTCCTCAAAACTAACATTGAGCATTTGAGTCTTGTCGGATTTCATTTCGTAGGCGGAGAATTTATTATTGATCATAAACTACCAGTTGTGAGGATACAAAGTAAGTAAATATTTTATATGATTAATTACCAATAATTTGTAGTTTTTCACAGTTTCCAGAGGTTTCTAAGGTTAATAGAATTTTTTTCTTGACATATTTTTCATTATTTGAACTTGATATACAATTGCAGTTTATGTATATCAAATAACAAGATTAGAATCTTATAGCATGTACTTTTTATAGCTGTGCAACTATCCGGTGAACCAAACAAAGCAACTGATTTATCCATGAGAGGTCTTCGCAGTGATATCCAACATGGACTTAAGTTACCCAGTGAAGAATTCCAATGGCCACTCCATGCATCCCTCTTAAGAAAGCTCTCCAAAGTTGTAGACATTAAGTCAGATAGAAGCCATAATTTAGAAATGAATGGTGGCAGTGAACAAGTAGATACTACGTCAATAGGTAGACGCGTGACATTAGCAGATGTAAGCACAACTACAACTAAATCTCTCTCAGCTGAAGAGGACGAACCAGCAACTTCAAAACATGTTCAAGAACAAAGAACTCCTGAGAGATCTCCAAAGAAAGCACTAGACCAAAAACTCGATAGAGATAACGAATTAGTGGTTGAAAATGTTACTGTAGAAATCCAACATAATATCACACCAAAGAAATCGAGCTTGAAACTTGATTTAAAGAAAGGCACGAGTCAACTTTCAACATCACTGCTTAACATATCTAGTCAAATTAAATCTATAACCACACATAAGAGGATAGTCAGTACTACTGCTCCGAAGAAACCCCAGCCAGTTGAATCATGCTCAACGGTTAAAGAGGAATCCTCGAGGAGTTCTCCTTCACAAATGACACCAAAGTCTATGAAAACTTCCCGTCCATTAGTCAATACTAAGTCACCGAATGTTTTGATTTATTCCGACAGTGTTGTAGCTAGAGATAATTTAGAGGCGTCACTTAAGAAAGTCCTAGATTGTGATAGGTAAGTACTTTTATTTTAGGCTCTTCTTGTTTTAAGTCTCCTTGTGTAATACAGTATAGTTTTGTTAGAATAAATGTTGGCAATTATCATGCGGTACAATTGCTCTTGTCCAAAAAAATACTATTATTAAAAAAAATAATAACTACATATTTGCCTTTAGGATATGTACCATCCACTAATATGTCCAAATTTACTTTCTTCTTTACATAAAAGTGATTTTTTCCTAGGTATACAGTATATAGTGTATCCCGGGACACGCTATGCGCAGGCGCATGGCGCGGGCGCGCAGCGTTGGTCGCGGTGGCCGGCTGTGCTGGGCGAGCCGCTCCGTTGCTCTTAGCGCATCTGTTGGACGGAGGACGGCTACTGGCACTGTGTTCAGATCTGTTGCATACTGTGTTGCCACACTATAAAACTGCTGAGGTTAGTATGTAGTAATCTAGTAATGTCTTTATTAAGTGGAAAGTTAAGTAGGATTGATATCGGTGACAATTTTCTGGAAGGGACGCTATATTGCTCTTAGCGTATCTGCTGGACGGAGGACGGCTATTAGCACTGTGTTCAGATCTGCTGCATACTGTTCTACTACACGAGTAGTTGTATATAAATACTCGACATCGAACGTTCGACTGGTCGAGGATTCTACCTTTAGTTCTGAGAAATGTTTTTTTTTCCTTTCTATGCACTCGTAAGGTCGCTAACCCCGTGTTCTCACCAATTCACTGCGCTATCAATTATAGTGTGTTTTTATACATTCCGACCCTCTCAGCTCTCCTCGATTAGGTCTAGATCTTAATTACTTTAGCGATGAACGGGACGTAACTCCTAGTTCTATATTCTGAACATTCTACCAAATCTATTACTAAAGAGGTCTTAACTTATAAAACGCAATTCAAAACAAACACCTTTCTTGATTTACTGAAACTTTTATATTATGTTCATACAGACCCCAGGGGCAATTGTAATAGGCAACTGAAGGCTTTAATTAGTTTGTAATATGCTTGTTATTGTGTAACTGCTGCTAGTATCTTTTTATAGGTTTTCTATTGATAGGATGTTAATCCTATTTGTGATAGTACGTTTGCATAATATACTCCTTGTCCGTCACAAATTTGCTTACTCGTGTACAGATTTCATCTTATTACTTTCAACCGAATTCGATCATTATAAAACTTTGAACCCCATATGACCTAGTAGCTTGAAACTTTAAGCTTTTCAGAAATGGTATGTAGGTTATGCTACAAAAATTTTCGTGATACTTATATAATCTTACCTTACTCAGATTTTGTTAAAGATAGTAGAGAGTATTTATAAACAAGCTAATCGTCGAAATTGCAGTGTATCGATTATGCAAATGATAGCCGTAAGACGTTTACTACGAGCACTAACCTTGACCGATTGCTGTCTTCGCCCCGCCCACTATCGGATTGAGCAATATAATCTTCTTTAGGGAATTATTAAACCCTCTATTCGTAACAGCTTTTTAAGCAGACTTAAAATAAAAATGTATATAACTAAAAACTAATGAAATACACTGTACACATGGATGGGATAAGTTTTATTTAATAGAAATCAAAAATTGTTCATAGTTATGTCATGTCTTTAATTAGTTTAAACAATATGTATTACATTAAACGCTTGCCAACTGGAAATTTGTCATTCATTATCATTGTCGAAAGTGAAATTAAAGAATTTATATAGCTCCTTTAGATTAATTGGCCCTTGTCCCTACGTGACTTCGTCCACGCTGTACTTTTCTTACTGTAATATAGTATAGTGTTAGCAGTGGCGTATCCAGTAGCAGTGGTAAAGTAGAAATAGACCCCCTGGATCCGCCAATGATTGTTACACCAAACCTTTTTATTAGCAAAAAAACCGACATAGTATTCATGGAATATAAAAAAAGAAAATATATGTTTCTTTACAGATAAGAGAAAACGAAGTAGTACAATTCTCTTACGACAAATGGCAGTCAGTTAAAATGAAACATCACATATTTTGCTATCAAGCGTCTCCAGCGAAAAAACAGTTTTCAACAGAAAGCGACAGACAGTAAGTATTTTGCGTTTATTAATTTTTTACTTTTTTGTATATTAAAGATTGAAAATTAATTAACATTTTTGTAACTAAATTAACTATCTTATATTATACAATTCTCGAGGGCATTTCAAAATGATTAAGTATATAAAATGTGACGAGCTATAAACTAATAGGTATTATGGCTTTTAAATATAGTAATAGTTTCGATCCCTTATAAGCCTATAAGACAAGAGTGTTTATGAGCTACTTACTATATTTAAGAAAAATCAATAGTTTCTCCAACAAATCGACATACAAACTATTCAACAGTAATATGTATTTCAAGTATGTCGTACGTTTTCCAGAGCCAGTCAGGATGCCAATATGTGTTGGTACGATATATCACTCGCTCATAGCAAATATTGTTTGCAAATAATTATTTACTTCCTCTATTTAGTATTAACACAATTTTGCTATCAATTTACCTTGTATTCTAGTTTATTTAGATTAAAATTACATTGTCAAGTAATATCTAGCAATAGAGCATGGTTTCTTTCGTTTATTACAGTTCAGTAGCAAAAATAATTTAATATATAAATTACTAAATACAATGTAAATATTTTTCTAGAAGCACGAAATCGATCATTGGAATGATAAATGCTGATTGTAAAGTCTAATTATGTCATTATAACATAGAGAAGTTTTTAATATCGTAACAGAATTCCAGCAATTATCATTACCAATGTTTTATATTAAAGCTTCAAGTAGCATTAGTGCTCATTTATACAAGTAGATACACACTTATTCCGAGTATATGAAAAAAACTGTACTTAACAAAACACCAGCTTGGATCCGACAGCTTTCCCAGATTTGCAAAAGTGCCTGAATTTCTTATGAAAGAACAAACAATCACATTTTGCGGCATATATTTTGCTGCTAACATTTCCGGTAGTTTTAACTTTTGCTGGTCCGCTAAATCTGTCTGTTAGGCGTAATAGTAACATGCCCTTAGCACAGGCATTTAAATGAAAATTCATTACGATGTCTTCAACCACCCTTCAATTAGGTAGAAAGGAAAGGATTTGTGACAAAAAGTAGTCAATATATGATAAAGGAAGAGTATTATACTAATCACATATAGTAAATGATGATTCGTCCTCGTATAAGTGAGCACTCAGCCTGCATGTGTATATGCAAGTTAACGTTATACTAAACACGTATCTGACTAGGCCCTCCAAATACACTGGTCACCCTGGCCATGAGCTAGACGTCCAGATACTGGCCTCTGAAGAGACCTGGCGAACTCCGTCCCTCCTCCAGGCTACTGACCTTACTAATAATGGCGTGGCTATTTTTTCCCAGGTAATTTCTAACGTTATCTGTTCGTATTGGCTTTATTAAGTACAAGTTTTGTGCTGTTTCATACTTGTGTACCTTTAATATCACCCGATAATTTTCGATCTATTGCAATCATTAATAATTTTAAAAGAATTTTCAAAATCCATTCGGTTGATCAAAGATTGCCTACAACGTGGCAAATCTTTACCTCAATATAATGGTAGTACAGACTATGTTATACCATGTTATAAAAATGTATAAATGACTGTTTCGTTATTTATATTTGAACCTTATTTGAACAAACACTGCAGATGTTTATTAGCTTCTATTAAGAGTGGCAAATATAATAAAAAATACATCTTAAGGAAAAATATTTGGCAATCAATGTATGTATGTTCGATCGTAGAGCTCGAACTGCTAACCCCATTTATATTTTGTTTTGAAAAAAGACAATCTATAGAAAACGTAGTTTCTGTTATAACTTATTTTATAACATTTCATGTGCTACCTTTACAGATACACTTAGAGGCGGATCCATGTGATTACCTCGGCGAAGAGGGAATCAGAAGCAACGAAGCTAGACTGGAGATTATCCACAAAATACTAGGAGAAATTCTCGGTCTACACGTGAAGGATCCTAAAGAAATAACACAATTTGACTACACGAGAGCGTTCTTCCTCGGAGATCACGTGGTAAGGAATTTTCAATAGTCTTTTATCATGCATCCCCATAATTTGTCAGTAGCCATTGCTAAAAAAGATGGATATATTTAAATCGTATTTATGTTGCCAATTTTTTTTATATGCAACCACTATCATAGGGAATTATTTTTAAGCTTTACCTCAAATACTGGTTATTTTTAAAGAACATCACTAAAGTTCATTGACCCTTAGTATAAGATTTTAAAAAGTAAGTTGATTGTAACATTCTTGATATAAAGAAATTGGCATTATTAAACGGTTTTTATATAATCATCTAGAATAAGTGATAGTTTAAATGAAGTTTATTTAGTTGTGATGTGCATTTCTAAGCTTTAAGGAGACTGCTTTTAGGCGCACCGTCATATATCATTTAATGTACCTAATCGTGAATCGTGATACGTAATTAATTTGATTGGAAAAATATATAATATTTAATATTTTACACACTAGAATAAGGCACTTTTAATAACACAGCATCATTGAAACTCACTTAGAAGATAAAGACATATGTTCATATGTGTAGTATGTATATGTATTATAATGATTTATTTTAACAAAGAAAAACTGGAAATAATGTGCGTGTGTGTGTGCGTCCAGTTCGTCTCCCCTCTTCATATTATAAAAAAAAAAAAAAAAAAAATTTTTCAAGCACACTTCATACAACTCTCATCTCTACCTCTGCATTTACTGTAAATTAAATTGCGTAATATATTTATCATTAATGTATTTGATTTTAAAAACACATCACACTCAATGTAGGAAAGTATTTCTGGAACTTTTATGCTATTAAAATAATTTTTATGCATAGTTTTATCAGCCTATAAATTGTCAAAATTACCCATACAACTTTAGCGCACGACCGGGAGAACATAAATCGACAAATAATACATAAAACTACAAATAATATTCAACAATGCTTTAATACTATAGTTCGATATGTTTGTAAAGGCGCGCGGGAGTCGATTTCAGATGGCGTACATAATAGTTAGCGTTACACTGCATACATGACTAAATAGTCTAAACAAATACTTAGTGTATTTACAGACTTTAGAAACGGCAATGAACTAAGAGAACACAATATGCACAAAAGGCGGTATCTTGCCTAGTTTTACAATTAGAGAGCAATGCCGAATAATGCTGAAGGTAATTGGAACGTGATTTGTTTTAGCTTGAGAGTGCTCGCACAATACGAAGCGCTGTTGTAGTTGAAACATTCAACGTTAAGCATTATACTGCATAATGTGCTCTAGTGCTACAATTTAAAAACTAGGTTGATATATCTGAAACTGAATAAACTGAATGTGTACATGATACTTAATTTTACACTACATACATGACGAAATAGTCCAAACACATACACTAAACTGGATGAACAGACAGAAAACCAAAAACAGCAATGCTATAGTAGGATACAATAATAGGTACTATAGTTCGATATGTCCGGTAGGGCGCGTGGCCGTCGCGTCGCGGGGCGCCGGGCCACGTGACGGTGTGATGCCCGGTGAGGCCTACCTCGCTTGTGCTTTGTGTTACGCTATACGGAGATTTCAATGCCCTATTTAACTTAAAACCATCATATTTCTCTATATAAAAACAGTCTTGTAAATAATGTTAATAAACTCTTTATCATCTCGTTTTAGTCCTTACTGACAATGTGAAAGTACGAGATAAATGTTACACTATACAAATAATGTTTGTGAAATTTGTTAATAAAGTTATGTAAATAATGTTTGTTCTTAGGTTCAAATGTATGTATAATGATGGTTATTTTAAGAGCATTTTCACAGCCTTGAAATCTCTGCAAAGTATTATAAACATTTTACGATTTTTAAACACGCTTGCTAGACGTAACGTTGTCCTTTAGATTTGCCTACACCGCTCAATTTTATTATATTCTATTTTTATATATGCTATATTTATTATGTCTTATTTAGGACGCTTGCACATAACGCGTCATACTAAGTATATCTGCGTTTATTTTAAGAGAAATTTAACCACATATTAAAAGAGCTCTACGTAAACAATTATAAAACTATTAAGAAAAAAATGCTAAGCTAATCTGTTCGTCATTTTCGAGTATGCATGAAAAGTTATTTTTCAAAAAATTCTATTCGTTTTCAATTGGCTGGCTAATTTTCATTTTCCTTTTTAACGTATTAGATTAAAATAAAATCGGAAATGATATAAGGTTTATTTTGTGTTGTTAGCACAAATTGTCGCTAGTAGAGGGTTGGTGTCCGTCGAAAGAGGGGAAAAGGTTGCAGAAGATCGGAGAGCTGACCTTGCAGTGGTGTATGAGGGGAGAGGAACCTGTAGAACAGCCTTCGGAGAATTTCCTACCCATTTATTTGTATGAATGCCCAGAACACTTCTCAACTGTGGAATATTTTGATGTAAGTACTGTTACATATAAAGACGTAGTACGCCTCAGGATGAGATTTCTCATTTCACTCCTCTAATCTCACTATGGCCATTATAATTCTACCGTTATAAATGTAGCTAAGTAAGCTTATATGTAGCTATAAACTAAATGTTTAAATAAATTTTTCTTTTGTGTGCCCTAGAAAGAAAAATGTTATGATTATAGAATTAAGGGAAACTCATTGAGTATTCAATTTCCATTAATACGATCTTATATCTCATAATATAAAAGAAAGTCGTGTTAGTTACTCCATTTATAACTCGATAACAACTTAACTGATTTGGCTGAAAATTGGTGGGGATGTAGTTTACAACCAGGAGAAGGACATAGGATACTTTTTATCCAGTTTCCAGGGGAATATTTTTTTTATGAAAGTAAACGCGGACGGAGTCGCGGGCAACAGCTAGTATCTCATAATCAAATGAACAGAGAACCAAATGTTATTAACGGTTTCAAACTGAAGTTAATTAGTAATTTAAAATAACTTATAAAAATACGAATTTTCCAGAACCTAACCACAACCAGTCTAGGGCGCGTGCTAATCTACGCGGACGTAGTGGGCTCCACACAGGACATAATTACGTCGGCGCTCGCGCATGGTGTGGGCGCGACTGCGCGCCGCCAGACCACAGCACGCGGCCGCGGTAACAACCGCTGGATCTCACCCCTGGGACAAGCTGTTATGTCACTACAGGTTTGTTCTTTTTTCAAAATCTCGATGGCCAGTATACTTACTAACTAGATTCCCTAAAGATACAAAGAACAAAAGAACATTCTTTTTTTTAATTCCTAACTTCCCGTAGCGTCTTTGCGCTTTCTTTGTTAAAGCGATGTCAAACTGCGGTGCAGTAAGCTTGCACTTGTTAACTGTTGTTGTTAAGGACTAAGGCCTTAATGATGCTGATGGTTGATCCGTTGATTTTTTAAATAAAATTCTATGTGGCCAGGATGAAAATTGAAAATTAGAAACGTCTTGTAGCTCCATTCACCTACTTTTTTCATCGTTTGTGATGACATCTCCCTATAGTCACCACTAATAATTAACGCGCCATTTTTATTTTATTAATTCAGATAAGACGGCATGCCACTAAATTAAATACTTCAAATTCTTTAATTATAGTGTTAAATAATTATAGGTGTGGCAGAAAATGAGCCCGACGATACCTTTAGTGCAACACGCGACTGCGCTTGCCGTAGTGCGGGCTATACGCTCCGACCCGCCCTACGAACACTTCGACATCAGGTTAGAAATAATAATATACATTATTTAGCCTTAATGTTCATTGTTTTTAATTTAAGTTTACTGAAAAATGTTATTTAAGTAAAATAAAGGTTACATTACTCTATATTATTTGTCTAAATAATAATTTATTATGTTTCAGAATCAAATGGCCCAACGATATATATTACGGGCGCGATATGAAGCTCGGTGGCGTCGTCACCACCGCGAATTGTATAGGGGACGATGTGATTATCAATATTGGTAAGAATTACTTATTTTACTTTTAGGTTATGTTACAGTTATCTGAGAAGCAGGGTTGGGCAAGATGACATTAATATTGATCTACTGGAACGGATGATGAACGGAGTTCTGTTTGTTCTGAGCTACAAAATATTCCTTTGAGACATTAGCATTTCAAGAATTGTATAATAAAGGGAGGGAGGTGATTAAAAAGTAGTAATTTAGCTTGATGCGTGTAATTAGTTTACATGTGCAGTTCCAGAAAATTAACACATGTTTTTCTTTAATTTGCCTAGTCTAATATAATATTGGAAAACTAGGACTAAACCTATATTATTTCTTGGTAGATAATAAACGTGTATTTTTTAAGCAAAATGTGTATTTTTTTATATTAAGTTGTCTTTTTGAAGTGGGAATTTCAAATGCCACATCCAAAAAAGAAATCAATTCTTATTTATTCGTATGTATGTATACCATAATTCGTATGATGTTTTAACCACACTCGCATTATATACTTTGTTAAGATATTAATAATAACTAACTAATTATTCCGTCGTTTTTCAGGAACCGGTGTAAACATATCAAACAGTGTGCCAACGACATGCGTCAACGACATCATATCGGATTACAACACTAAGCACGGGACATCACTAGCACTGATATCGATAGAGAAGTTCCTGGCACGATACTGCTCTCAGCTTGAGAGGATATTAGAATACTTGAATAGTGAAGGAGGAGTCGATGCATTTCTGGAGCAGTATTACCAGTATTGGTTGCATGAGTGAGTATGAATTTGTAGTATTTTATTTATTACTAGCCACGCCCAGTGGTTTAACTAGGGGCGAGACCGTCATATATTTTAATCGGCGTATAAACTACCTATGTTCGTGTTTTTAGATCTATGTGCTAATAACTTAACTTGCTAGGGAATTTGCACTATAGAATAAGCATAAACTTACAGCATAAACTTTAAAGCGATATCTTCCAGTCAGTCTTTGAAATACATATATACAATTATAACGACTTGTAAGGTATGTTTACAAACAAACATAGTAACTCGATTTGAAAATATTTTTAAATTTATTTAATTGCTCATTAATAATTATTTTATAACGAAATTATCACAGATAAAGGTAGCCTCTCAACACTTCCTATTCCATTTCCTATTTATCTAATTCTCTTTTAGCGGCGAAGAGATCCGTGTAAAGACACAGGACGATAATAGTCCAGTGACCGGTACTATAAGTGGGTTGGACCAATACGGTTGGCTGTTGGTGCGCACTGGCAATGGGGAAATGCGACTTCAACCGGATGGCAACACTTTCGATATCATGACCGGATTAATTGCTCCTAAGATTTAGATAATCAAATATTTTTAAGATTCTGGCAATTGGTACTACCGTTTGTGTGGGTTGGACAAATATTGGCTATTGGTGTATGGAGAATCTAAATTTAGATGAATAGCAACACTTCCGATATAGTGACCGACTTAATTGTTCCTAAGGTTTTGGTTTATATGCAATAATTACAAGTGTGGATTAGAAATGTTTAAAAGGTTTAATTTACGCTGGATTTACAATTGGTATTGGTAAGGGTTGGTTGAATAGTTGGCCATAGGCTAAATTTTTATTTATTTATTTTTTCCTAATACAACAAAAGCAGGAGTTTGAAATATCAAGGGCAAAACAGGGATAAGGTTGTAATCATATAAATAAAATTAATTATTTATTCGGTGTTTTGGTGTTTGTTGGTTATTGTTATATAAAATGTTTTGGAATGTTCTGGCATTTGAACTCTCAGTTTCGAATCTCGTTTATATTAAGTTATTTAAAAATAAGCAAAACATGTTTGGATTTGTATGTTTTTATAAGTAAGAAAAAATAATATATAACTTTATTATTAAAGCCACGATAAATACTGGAAAAATAGAATAGACTTTAATGACATTGTTTTTAGGTAATAAATGTTATTAGTTATTTGTAATGTTTTATACATTTATTGGTAAGAAACAATTTGGTTCAACCTTCCTCCACATTATAGACTTTGAATAAGACGGATGTCGGTAGAAAAATATCTATATTAATTAAAAAATATAGATTACATATTAAGAACTTGGTTAACTTCTTTTAATAAATTATCATCCGTTAATGTAATATTATTTATATCCAGACACTTAGCTTATAATATAATCTGTTTCACATTCTCATAAGAAATATCTTATAGTAACCAGTTGCATGTAGATTTTTAGAAAGAGACCATCAGCTAAATTGGGGCTAAAAGAGCGTTATCTCTTTTGCACACTAATGTATTAGTGAGATAATGTATTCTGCCGAAATAAACCATCTCTTTTCAAAGAACTGTAATTTATTGCTGGTTATCATACATTTTAATATTTAACTATATACTTAATAATAAAGAATAACGACTAATATAATACTTACAGTATTTTAATGAAGTGTAATGAGTTTTTGTTAAAGTTTTAAGTGATTGAACGCTACAATAGAAACCGTGTATTCTATGTGAGTATAGTTTAAAGTTAAATGTTGCAAAGTTTAGAATAATCCCACGATTTTATTACTGTTGTTAAATAGATTTTACCACGTTCATAATATAGGTATCATATAAAAACATCATTAATTATGAAGCTGAATTAGAAATATTTTAAAATAAAATATAGATATAGTATAAATATCATTTACACATGGGTAGCCATACCACTGCCAGTTATCATAATAATTAAAAGTAATAATTAATAGTTACATCTAAAGCTTGCTTGCTTCTTTTTTCTTAAAAAATAAAAATTTCGCGCCTTTAAAGTTTCGACAATGTTCAAATTATGAAATATGATTTACGTAGAGTGAGATTTTTAAAGAGTTAGTGATATTTTTAATAATGAAATGATTAGGTAAATTTATTATAGCAAATTCGCGATTTTAAAACTTTAATATTTAAATTTTCATTATTATGTAATTGGTGTCATTTTCCTATATTTCTAATGTGAATTTTTGGATTAATTAAGATTAGAGAACAGAGAGCACAACTGGCCGAAAAGAAAAAAAAAGTAAGAACTGTTCTATGTGTACGTTAGTCAAAATTAAATCAATTTATCAAAATTTTAAGTAGATATGATTGATTGATTAAGCATTTGCTTACTCTTAAAAAATCTTGTCTATTTGTGCTTTGCAAAAGACCGGTATAATATTACATTGACGTTTCGGAATATCACCGTTTCAAATTGTGCATCTACCTCAAATATTTTGCTTCCGAACATAAAAGACTTTTCAGCATTAAAATTGAACAGCTATTTTCTTACAAGAAAAACCATTGATTTTTAACGAACATAAAAAGCATAGTAATAGAAATTTTATATTTAATATTTAATTATAACTTATACGATCGATTTACACGACATATTAAAGAGTATTTGGTTGCACTTAATTATCTGTGTGACGTTTTTTTTGTAGCATATATTTAAAAAAAAGACTTCAGCGCTCGTACATATATAAAAAAATCTTTAAAGTAGTTGTTCCTGATGTTTTCAATGTTAATAACATTCTTACAATCACCAGTGATTACCGCATTATTTTTTTTTAAAAAACAATATGCAAGTTTGTGTGATATCTAAATTAGATATAGACTGACGTGCGAATTAGTTGACATAATATTTTATCGTTAATGTATTCCAAGAGTGAAAAAATGATTGTATCTCCGTTTATAAGTGGTTCTATACTACGGCCCTATGTAGAAATAAATAGCTCACTAGTAAAATATATAATTGTTAATATTTAAGTCAAGTTAATATCATATTCTCGATCTGAGCATGTGTGGTTGAATCGTCGTTTAAAATATATAGATCTCTAATACGTTTTACTGACATTTGTCAGCACGAGTGAAAATAATTCTACAGAATAAAATAGATTTATGTAAATTGTCTATGATAATGGCTCGTGTTGCCATAGTGCCCACTTTACGCATTGGGAGTCAAATGTTAGGGTCCCTCTAATGTTGTCTAACTTTGGCAGGTTCATAGAATATCAGACGTACTTTTGTTAATTGTGAACAATACACTAAGGCTGAAGTTAACGCTAGATTTTAATTGTAATGGTTTAATTTAATAACTAAAGTCATATTACATAATTTTACCAGAAAAATAACTGTTACTACTAGTGTATGGATGTATACATTTGAGACTCAATGCAAATGTTTTTTATTTATTCTAGAATGTTCCTAGAAGAGGTTTTAATAGATTTAAATTGTGATACGTGCCTAAATTAATGTTAATTATTTATGATTTACTGTACATTCTAAAGTAAGCTATATGTTTATTTTGTTGTATAGATTAAACGTTTTTAAAATTACAAATTCAATTTAAAATTTCTTAAATGTTATGAACATTTCATTCTTCGATAATTTCTCTTTAATGTTTAGCTGTTGTCGTTACATTTTGTTATATCTATGGCATTATATTACTCTTGTTACATAAATCTTGTTGTCAACGCAATTCAAAATAAAAAAAATATTTGTGATGGAGCAAGCCTTTTATTTATATCCCTAGAACTAATGATACACTTATGTATCAAAATCGATAGGTATTTAGAAAATTCTTAGATAACTTAATTAATATATATCAGCATCGTTAAATTTTAATTTATTGCTAGGAACTCCACCTGTACCAAGCTTATGCAAAACAAATAATGATCCAGAATGGGGTTCTTTTTCCAATTCCTTAGCATCCATATTTCGGCGGGAAGTTGTGACAATTAAATCCTCTAACAACTCTCCCGCCCAAACTGCGGACGTAATTCTTGACACTGGCAACTTATATTTCGCAACAATTTTTTTATTATCTGGATCTATACGAATAACCTATAAAATATAAAAAATCACACAATTTAAACATTGACGATGTCAATTCTTTTATAGTATTTTATTATAATAAAATGTTAAACTTACCGATCCGCCAAACATAAGCGCAACCCAAAGAAATCCATCCCTGTCTATGGTCATGCCGTCAGGAATGGGTTCAGGTGTTGTTCTCATAAATTGGTAACCACTTATATCTAATATTGTGCGACGATTACCTAAAACAGTTCTTATTTCTTAATATTAAAGAACTTATGACTTGGTTAATTTTTAGTATTTATGAAATCAAAAAGTGACTATAGATAGGATATAAATATTTAAAAAATTGATGCTGATATTTTTTTTATGAATATACTTAGTACTTACTGATAAGTCCTTTCGTGACGTTAAAATCGAAGGCATCGATTTTCTTCGTTGTAGAGTCAATGTAGTACAAAATGCTGTTATTCAATGACCACACAAGTCCATTCGATATTGAAACTGGCTTCAGCTGAACTCTTGGCTCAAAATTTGGCTGTTCTAAGCTGTAAAGTGCTGCCCGATCTAGTTGTACCTCGTATCCATGTTGAGGACCTTTCGTCCCTGTTCGAGTATGTAGGTTATAAAATATACTTATCGTAAGTAATGGTACAAAGTTTTTGTTAGGGAAAAACACAACATATATTTTTTCTGTTTATAATTATAATTCTTTTGGTATTTTATCTAAACATGCAGCATAAGCCGTAAGTCGTAACAAATATTTTTTGTAAGAACTAAAATCAAAATAGTGTCTTTTAGTAGATAATTTTTATCCATTATAATGATTTTTATATTCATCTTGGTATTTTCTCATTATAAACATGACGTATTTGAAAGTTTTAACATACTCCAATATACAGTACATATCTAGTTTTTCAATTTCAGAGCATAGTGCGACTCAGTAGCATACAATGCCGAATTATTCTCAATCTAATAGGATCGTGAATTAATTTTGGTTTGAGAGTGCTCGCACAATGCGAAGCGCTGCTTTAGTTGAAACTTTCAACGTTAAGCTTTATAATGTTGTGTAGTGCTATAATGGGAAAAGTAGGACTATTGATTATAATAGAATTCTCAAATTATAAAAAAATACTGGTATTATGAAAGCCAAGTATCTATCTGCCATGTCACATAACTACATACCTAATATGCACAATAATAAATGTATTTTCTGTATATGTGAATATGATGATGTTAATCATCATATTCCCCCATCGCTCTCGGTTTAATTAAGTTAAGTTAAGTTGTTATGTACACTATTTTGGGATACTGTCTCGTGCATCTATCAGTGTTATGCTTATGTAATATCATACGATGAAAATAACCTGTTTGTGTATTAAATAAAATAAATAAATAGAATTGCGAGCTTACCAGCCCATAGCCTGCCTCGCGAGTCCGCTTTTCCCTCGTTGACGACATTGTCTGGGCTTCCAACGTCAAGTGCAGCCACAAACCTAACACTAGATGGACTGGGTTCATCCCAGTCTAAAAGATAAACACCCTCTCGAATTGTTATAAATAGACGACGGCTGCCAGCTATCGGTAATACTATATTGACTTCACCTCTACCTAAAATTAAACAATAAATTATATCTTTTATTATCTTTACATAGTATGAAACAAATTCGTTTTCTTCTCTCTGTCCCTATGTATGGTAAAATTTATAAAACTAAGCAACCGATTTTCATGCTTTTTTGTCAGATAGAGTGATTCTTGAGGTTTAAGAGTATCATACATGCACAAATGCCTATTAAAACTGTATGTATTGTCCACGATACATGTCGTAAGATTACATACCAATATGTTTCACCCGATGTTGTTTAGTGGGATAATCTAATGCATGCACGTTTTGGTTGAGGACATCGACCCAATACAAAATCTTTAATTCAGCATCATACACAGGACTTTCGGCATGTGTGAATGCTAATGTCGTGTAGTCGTATGTCTCGAAATTATATAAATAGCTGTGCTTTTTACTAATGAGTATGTTATCCTGAAAAAAAAATCGTTTGTTGTACATAGCTTCTTAAAATAGTAATTACATTATGTAATTATTGGAGATGACGTTAGATTCAATAAATCTTACATTTTGTTCATCTGCAACAATTTCACTGTGAAAAGCAGGAAAAATTACAACTATGAACACGACATGAACTGAAGACATTGTAATATTTATCTAGTTCAATATAACAATCGTCCAGTTAATCAAAATCTCGCAACAGCATGTTTATAGCCGTGACACAGTTGAACCAGTTAATCATCGACTTAATTAACACGATCGTGGAAATGAAAAATTCTTAATCTTGGAATTAACACGGTTTATTTACTGAATTTAATGTAGAGTTGCCTTACTTATTATATTAGAATACTCGTATGGTATAGTTGTGTGCTCATATTAAATATGTAGTATGATATAAATATTGTAAGAATAATGTAACGATAGTTTTAGTTAGATAGTTCTGAGTATTGAAGGAAGTTGTGGGGCTTTTGCAATGAAACAAAATATAGAGATAACAGTTTATTTTTAATACATTAAATTTAATAAGAATCGGCGTTGTCGTATCTGAACATATTGGGTACTACTCCTCGACTGCCTGTGTTACGTATGGTAAAAATAGCGCCACCTAGCGGCTCGTCTACGTCATTCTTCTCGGTTCCCGTCGTCACAAATAACTCATCCAGGTTTGGACCTCCCCAAGTTAGAGAAGTTACTCGAGAAACTGGCAACTTGTAACCATAGACAACTTGTCTCGCGTCAGGATCTATGTGTAAAACCTGTAAATGTTTATGATTATCTTATAATAAACATATGTTCACTAAAGACTTTAAAAATATATAAATGATATGTTTTAGGATGAAATTGTAATACACTTATTATAGTCTTTGTTTTTTATTTTGTGTAAATTTCAATAGTAATGCTCACAGTGCTTCCGAACATAAGGGCCACCCACAGTTGGCCGTCACTATCAATGGTGATACCATCAGGTATGGCGTCTTCGTAGCCGTAAGCAGTAATGTCCACAATGGTGCGTCTGCCGCCTGGAGGAAAAGAGAATAAAATTCTTTAACAATAGCACTAATAAGCAATAATCTGCACGATGCAAGATGTATAATTTAAAATTTGAAATTTAATTTTTAATTAACATTTTAATATGAAAACAGCGCTATCTGAATTCCTAAAAACGTCAGTGATACACATTCCTAATTAATTATGTTAGTTGTGTGAGGTTTTTAATACAAAATCAAAACAAATATAACATTTATGAGGCATACTGTCTAATTTTCGCTTACTTATTTCTCCTTTTAGCGTGTCATAGTCAAAAGCCTCAATCTTCTGTGTTGGCGAGTCAACGTAGTACATAACAGTGTTGTTTAGGGACCACACTATGCCATTGGAAATAGAAACGGGCTTCAATTCAATACGCGGGTGAACGAACCCTTCCTGGTCAATTTCAAACCTGTACAATGTCGCCTTGTCCGGCATAACGTCATCGCCGATGTGCGGCCCTTTTGTACCTAAAACATTTTATCAAGACGTTAGAGTGACTTTAAAAGGAAATAAAAATAACTATTGACAATAAATTAATTTCTGTTATGTGTCAAGGGCAATTGACTGTAAGGACGTAGGTTTGCTTAGTTTCTAAAAAACAGGATTTTGCAAGGGATTTCAAATGCTTTGAAAACTGTTGCGTTTTTTAGAGAACTTTAGCTTATAGTAATCATTTCCGCACCTGCCCAGAACCTTCCTTCAGAGTCGGGTTTTCCTTCATTAATGACATTGTCAGGTAGCCCTTCGTCAACAGTTGTGAGAAGTCTCAACGCAGAGTCTCCGTCGACGTTCCAGTCTAACAAATATAAAGCTGAGCGTACAGCTACAAGGAGCCTACGAGAGCCTGATACTAGGCACACAACGTTGACTTGCCCATAATCTGTTAAACATTACAATTATTTATTTATTATGTCACCGTAAAATAACAAAAACTAAGAGATTGTAAATTTTCTAGAAAATTATAAATTTCCCAAAGATTCTAAACGAGTGATAAATTTAGCAATTTGCAACATGTTGTGGTAAATGTTAAACATACGGATATGACGCTACGTATGAATCTAAACGGTTTGAGCAATGACAGAAAACCTTTTAATTTGTTTATTATACATATAAAGACTACAATTTAGAGTATATTTATTATTTAAAAATATAATAGAAATCTAATAAACGGTTAAATCTGTTTACTAATTTTACAATTTCTTGGTGTTACGGAGATTAGTATTTAACCGTTAAAGGTTGTTGCTGGGCGTATAATGTGTACCTAATTACGATATAATGCGTAATTAAAAATACATAGTGAAAGCTACATTAATTCTTAACGCTAATGTTTGTTGAACAAATTATTCAGTGTCGGGATTTAGTTAAACTTATACAGTAGATATGTAACTTAATGATTTTATATTTAAAAGAAATAATTAAATATAATATAATTCATGCGACTGTATAACACCCATATATAACCTATACTAATATATTACAAACGCTTGTTTCTAAAATCGTATTAGGATGTAGAATGTATGGCTTTAGTAATGATAAATAATAAAATAATAAATGTTTACAGATTGACGTTACACTACTTTGATTGTTTAAGGGTACTAGGGCAAAACCTCTAGGCTAGTACATACGTATGCTTTGCATTGACAACGTTTTACCACTAACCAATATGTTTTGTAGAAATGTTTCCAGACGAATAGTCCAAGCGATGTACGTCCTGGTTATGTACGTCAACAAAGAAAAGGGATTGGCTGTCTGCGTCCCACACAGGGCTCTCCGCGTGCTTGAATAAGGCTGGCTTGTCAGGCTGGTCGCATGAAGATACCTAATAGAAACAAGCTTTTATCATTAAAACAGTTTATTGCATGGACTGCTAAGGTTTCTCGTAGAATAATGCTTCTACGTCACCGTAAGGCGATAATTGGAACTCCAAGTGCGAACACATATTATCATAGTCACAACTAGTTAAGTATGTGAAAGAAAAAAAGATTTCCCCCCGAAAATAAGAGGATTACAAGTACCTTTTCGTATTAGTGTTACATTTTTTAAATAATATTAATAAACAATTCTCTTCAAAATTCAATATAAAATTGGACTACCCAAAAAAAGTAAAAATTTTTGTAATATTTCAATTATTTATACACGTGCGTAATTTAAATAAGCGGTAAGATAAAAATGATATGTAAATTACTAGCGTTCGCATGTCATATATTATATAACACACTAACAAAAGTATGTATAGTATACTTATCATTACAAAACATTTTTAAGGTAAAATATTTAATTGGTGGTGTTTTAAAATTACTAATGATATAAGTGTATTCTGTCCTTTTGTTAAAACACTTTTTTATAGAACACTAGCTGGTTCTCGATGACTTCGTTCACAATGCTTAATATATCGTACCTGCTCAAGAACCTCCTAAATATGTATTATCGTCAGCTGTTATTACGTAGCCCTTTATGACGCATTAACTCAAAATCTTCCCGTTATTGAATAATGAGGGGACTTAATAGTAATAAATGACATATAGGTAACATCGAGAAATCCAATCCTTATCCTCTTCTTAAATAAATATATAAACGACGCTCATCGACGTATGTGCGTAAATACCCTTCGACCCTAGCCCGGCTGCCAGCTCTCAAAGGGGGGTTACTCGACACGTTATTGGAATTAGACTTTTAATGATTTATTTATAAGTTATAACAGATAATATGTTTATTTTTGACGTGAGACGTCTTTAAAATCGCGCCGAAAGATACGGGTACCAGGTTTAAAAAGTGGACGGTAACGAAAAGGGCTATATCATCTTACCTTAATGATTAAAAAACTATTAGTCTTCGAAAGAGAAATGTGGTTCCCGCTGTTAAAACAGCATCAATCTTGTTTTCATTTCAAACTTTTATTTTAAAAGCGTTTCGCTAACATAGACGTTTCACGTTAAAACTAACAGCCGTTCGCCCCGCCGGCACAGCTCCAACCGATCTCTTAGGTAGTTTTTGGGTTGACATCTAGTACTAATATTTTGCATAGTATCTACTCTTTTTGTTTACCTATATAAGTTTGTGAGTAAAAGACGCTGTAGGAGGTCAATTTTTAAACTTGACTGAAAAGCTTCATTGTTATTTGTGAAAATCAAGACTTATTGACCTAAAATATTAAAACTTCAGTATCAATTTTTTGCGGGTAAAACCGCAGCACACTGCTAATCTATTATAAAAAGAAAAACATCAGTGTTTTTTTTTTCAATAAAATAAAGCACACAACACAAAAATAACATATTCTCATTTTTTTTTATATTTCGTTGTTGCGACAACCCTAACCATCAGAGTTGCTCTATAAGGATAAATATCTTAAAAATTCCCTAATTGACCGCACTCACCCCCCGCACCCCGGCGCATTTGGTGCGGGCCGTGCTTTATATTATCCTTCTATTAAGTATATTTTCAACTAGCAGCACGCCCCGGCTTCGCACGGGTAATATAACTATAATAAATTTTGTGATCAGTGGCGTGCTTAAAATACTCTATACCGTGCGATTGGATTGATATCCCAAGTGGTAGGTAGGTATACTGTAAATATAAGTACGTAATATATGTATTGTTAATGTTATCGTGAAATGTAAAGAAGCAATTATTTCGTTAATTGAAAATATAAATTGATGATAATAGAATATATTAAGCTATGCATGTAGCAATTTATAAATTCAACACAGGAAATTACTTTTAAGTCGTGCATATGTTTCCGTTTGTTATAAGAAAATTCGGAATATTTACGGTTTATGGTTATAAAAGAACAATATTGGTATTTTCAAGTAACCACTTACACTAAAATGACTGTCGCAATTATCAGCAAAACCGATAATATGTAAGCAATTATACTTTAATGTTTAAAATTTTCTTCCTATTTTTTATAACACATCATCAGTCACATAATTTCTTGTTGCATTTTTTTCATAATTTATGAGCACAAAATTTCAATAAATTAAAATTCACGAATATTTCTAATAGTATAAGATGAAAAAGGACAAGTTAAAAATAGCATATATTTTTAAATTTAGCAATCAATATTCAAAATTATCAGATAAATCTGTTGTTTCCCATTTAGACAAACATTTTAATTACCTTCCCCTCTGTAAGGCATAAACAAAATGACTACTCACCATAGATATCTTATAGCTCTCGGATGCTCCGGCGCGCATCGCGTACATTAAAAATAAAAAGCATGGCAAAATATTTGTTCGAAACATTGTCCTGCGCTCGTCGCGTCCGACTGAGGGATCACCGACTACCGAGTATTTTACAAGATTTACCCGTAGCGACTCTACACCTAAACCAACACCAATTGTTCATCAAACAATGCCTATGTAATCGGTTTGCTCTTATTATCTGCCGCTGAAAATGAATGGGTGATAAGGCGGGAAAAGAAAACTCGTAAAATACTGATATTTTTTATTTCGTAACTCAGTTATGACCGTTACTTTATCGGTTTACAAATCGCCGCTCGGGTTAATCGTCCGAGAGCTAATTTATGGAATTAACTGTGGAAAATATTCTAACTTAACACTTTACTTACAATAGTAAATGTTTATTAATAATTTATTTCTAGTCGCCTTTTTTATTAATTTAAGATGTTGTCAGCCCTGATATTATAGAGACACACTACAGATCTGTCCTTATATACTAAGTGTAAAAATGTCTATATGTAGACACAATATTAATGAAGAGCTATTTATTACATAAATGCATTTACTTCCCTAAATACTTAATTTTTATATCAATACAATTGAATAAGAACTTACTTATTTCCAAATTAAAGTTTTTACAAATAAACAGTAACTTATTAAAAAAAATCTTATTAAACTGAGATGTTATTTTTGAGCATGTTATATCGAAATAAGATTTGGTTGAAAAAAAATTGCACAGGTTATATACTTCCTTGCATTGAATATGTACTAATTAGGTACAGTACATACATAATATAAAAATAAACATGAAAAACTGTCTATACTGATTTGTTTGAAAATATGCATACAAAAGTTCACTCCCACTCTTCCTTCTCTTTTGCAATTAAAAAAAAGATAGTAATTTTCTCACATCCATTGAACGATTTCAATTAAAGTAAAATTAAAAGTTGAGTTAATCGTAAGATTAAGAATGCGCCGACGCCGGTGTCTGTTGTCTTCACTTCAACATATCCCAAGCCACCTAAATAAATAAAAAGAATACAAAATTAATTAAACGCATTCTTGGTTCAAGGTTAAGTCTATCATTAACGTGTCCGTGCATAATATACTATGTAATTCTAATTAACCCATATTGTGCTTATCAACAACAACAAACAACATAACATTTAAAATAGGAAACAGAAAGTACATGTATCTATAATAAAAAGAAGGAAAAATAATAAAAAGAAGGAAATTTGAATGTTCAGTGTTACCAGCTTCGAACCTCTAACACAACCGCTATAACCCGTTTCAAAAAAGGTTTTTATTAATAAGTCTCTGTTATATTCGCGGCTAAGATTTAGGATCAGGACGATAGGACCAACATATTGGACTGGCATTTATTTTACATTCACACAAAAAAAACTGAAAAAGTATACTACAGGTACCTGTCTATCTCTAATCTAAGGATGATGATGTTCCTGTGTAGGTTCTGGTGGTACAGCCGGCGCCGGTCCCCCCACTGGCGGGGCTCCTACAGCCCCTACTTGCCCCACGCCCACCACTGGGCCAACAGCTCCCACTGCCACGCCCACACCCGCCACCGCGCCAGCTGGGCCCACGCCTGGGACGACCCCCGCCCCACCGCTCTCCGCTTGCAACCTGATTAAAGTAAATTCGTCTAAGTAAAACATATGGTTCCTTCTGTAAATAATACTAATGATATACATATCCCACGAAAAACATTAAATTAAACAAAAAATATTATAGTGACTATAATTATTATAATCTAAAGAAAACTATTAATACAATTACTAAATACTAATTTATAAGTACAAAATAATTTGAATAGGACTTGGTTTATACGAGATCTCAAAACTTTTTACGATGGAAAGACAGCATCGAGAGACTTGGCATTTTTTTACATATAATGTTTTTCGTGCGATCTCATTTATTTTTTGTAAGTGTATTTCTTTCATTATTTTATTACATTTATTTTATTATTTTCTATTCTATGTATGTATTCCTATTCATACAATTGAATACTTAAACAACGAACAAAATTAACAATGTAGTCAAAATCCATACACAATGTTCTTGCCAAACCGCAAATATAAAATTGTTTTCTTTGGTATATTATTTTTTAATGTTTTAATAATTTTTCCTTTCTATGTGGCTAATGATCTATCTTGGTGCAAAATTTGCAGTTTCTAGGTCTGCTAGAAGTGCCATAGAATTTTGATGTTTGGTGAGTCAGTCAGTCAGTCAGTGACTCACTGAGTCATTGAGTGACACAATTAATAAATTTGACCCATTATAATCCTTAAACTACTGGTTCAAATCGAATAAAATTTGAAATATGCCGTGTATTTACAATGCCTAGTCGAAAATGGCCTGAATTGCTTCGAAAAAATGTTGGTACGGTCGACTTGGCGGGGGCACGGCAGTGCAGATTTTATTCATAAATTTGTCCTTACAATTTTTTTCACTTTTTCAAATCATGTTAGTGTACTATAATACTGCAGTGTAGTAATTTCTTTTGTATTTATTTAATAAACTTTTGTCCAAAAAAAAAAAATAATATGCAATGCATTTTAAACAACCCAAAGATCAAATATGATAATGTAAATTGTAATTTATACCTTTGAATGGCATGATTTCTGGCTCTGAATTCTGCCGCTTTCAACTGCTCAAGGTGGAACTGTTGCCGCTCTTGTATTAACTGCTGTCGTTGGTACTCTAGACCTATTAAAACACCAAACAAATATATGTCATAATATTATTTTTATTTGATGTAAAATATGTATAATTGCGAGTAGCATTGATTGCTGGCGGCACAATTTATAGTGGCATTGATGCCGGAATACTGAAACGCTATTTAATTTTAAGTACAACTCAAACAGACATAACTAGACTTAAGGCGTGCTTAAATTTGAATAGCCTTTCAGTAATCTGGTATGAGTATTTGGCCGTTATACTTAGAAAAAAATAGCTGTAATATTTATCAGTTGACTCCTGAAAAAAAATCACTGCACAATTTAGTGCTTCATTCTGACATTATTTACTTTTACACAACTTATTTATTCAAATACAGAACATCCCAGCCCTACCTCCTCCCACCACCCGTTCCACCATATCTCACCTTCCCTCTCCCGTTCCATAGTAGCTTCTAGCTCCTCGAAGTGGCGCAGCTTGATCTCCAGCTTCTTCATCTGCGTCTCGACGAGCAGCGCCACCAGCGACTTGATCTTGCGCTCCTCGACGCCGGCGAGGTGCTTCGCCTTCACTGCTGCCGCGGCTAGGGCTGCTGCGGCCGCCGCTTGCAGACGAGCGTCTACTGCTGTTGCTTCTGTTTGGAGATCATTATCTTTATTTATTTTTTTTATTCTAATTTGTAAGAAAAGTAAGGAGCATTTAACACCTAAGGGTAATAGAATAACTATAGCTGGCAAGGTGGATAGTTTATTATTTTTAGACGTGTTGTCTTACTTATTATAATAAAACAGTTCAATAAAATTCAATTAATTTTTGAAAGAACTGTTTACGTACAAAACCGTTATTCATTCATCCTATATAATAAAATGAATATATTATATATAGGAACAATAAATAAGGGATATATTATTGATACCTTTCGGCGGTGCCTCTTCCTCCTCCTTAACTTCTTTCTCCTCAGCAGGCGCTGCTCCTTCGCTCGGCTCCTCTTTCACTTTCGCTTCACCCTCCCCCTCCACTTCCATTGGCTCCCCTTTCACTTCAGCGCTTTCCTTTTTCTCTGTTTATATGAATGGGTTTTATTATGTTTTGTAATTAATTGTTTAATATTCAAACTCATTTTTAACTTTTATAACATGATAGACTAAATTATTTTGTGACAATGTTTTATACATTTGAGTCGATAAAATCGTTTGAACATTTCTTGATATGAATTCTAATGAAACAATCTCTTAATAAATTATTATCAAAGCAGGCTGTGGCCTGTGAGTGATAGGTGGTATGTGGTGTGTGGCATTTGTAATATGTGTATTTATGAGTATGTAGTATATCTGTTCATGTATTTGTTAAGGTATATATGCCAATCTGTCTTTATTTACTTTTACTATTACTCTTATTAGTCTCACTCTTACTAGCTTTTCCTCGGTCTCAGGTTGTCTGGGAGAGATCACTGTAGTGATAAGACCACCTTTTGTACTGTTTTTCTTTCTCTTGCTGTTTGTAATGTTATTTCTTATTTGGTGTGCAATAAAGAGTATTTATTATTATTATTATTATTATTATGTGGTGGGATATTGTGTTATGTAGTGCACACGTCACTGTGTTTATAGGTGGTGGTGTAACGTGAGATTTGTGTGGCATGTGGCTTATGGCTTATGTCTTGTGGCGTATGGCATATGTAACACTGACCGGGCGGCAGGTCGGGCGCGGTGCCGGCGATGCCGGTGCTGGCGAGCGCGGCCTGCGGGCCCAGCGCGCCCGCCGCGCGCACGTGCGCCTCCATCATGGCCGCCGGCACCTCGTCCTGCAACAACGACATATTATAGCTTATACTGATATAATATTGTATGTATTTATTATAAGCAAATAAGTATAGCCGCAAAAAAAAACAGTAAGAAAAGTATCTAATAAATAAAATAAATATCTAGTGACGTCGTATCAATTTGGATTATTGTTAATTTCTAATTAATTGTTCAGTTCCATTAAATACACAGTCGATGAGAAATCGAGCTTACTTCAAATCTAGTGAACAGATAGTTGCTTGGATTAATACTTATATTAATATGATATTAAGTAATACAGAGAAAAGGCTTTTTTAACATTGGGGCGAAAAAATACAGTTTAAATACAGAATTACTCATAAAAATAAGCTTTTACTTCAGTAAGCCAAAAGTTTTATATTGATACTACTACTGAACCTCACCTTTATAGCTCCAAACTCGTCCATAGCTGCCTTGGTAGCTTTGGAGGCGATCCTCGGATCCACTACTGAGGCGAGGAAGGCCACAGTGCTCATAACAGGGTTACCGGTCTTGCTGAACGGAATCGGCTGATACGCTAGCGGGCCTAGGACTCCACCTAAAATAAATATTATGAAATTAAAAATATAGATATTTAAAATATGTTCAACAATCAGTTCTTCGACTGATCGAGGATCGTCCTATTGATTCAGACGACCCTTCCCTCTTTCCTTCTTAAGTTTATAATTAAAAAATATAACATCACAAAGCATAAAATAAGACTAGAGTTGTAGTATATCCTCTTTAACTGTACTACAACAGTTTTTTATCTTGATATAATAAAGAATTTATTGAATAGGATATGATATTTGTTTGACAGTTTAGTTTCAGTCAGTCATATATTTTATAACAATACTACCAGACTTACTGTCATTAAGGTACGGGTCTTCAATGGGCAGCCTCAGGAAGTGGAGGATGCACTCATCATGTGTCCGGGTACCGACGTGAGCTGCAACTCTGTTCCAGTCATCCCGGTGCAGTTCCAAAGCTTCTAGAAGAAGGAGAGTCTCTTGTTCTGTCCATTCGCGTCCACGAGCGCCTCCTCGATACTGTAAATAGATATAAAAAAAGAGTAAGAAAAGTATATTTTTTAAATAAGGCTGCACTTAACCTTATAAAACTTAAGTGATGTTAGTAGTTAGGGAAAACTTGTTTTTTGTTTTTTTTTTATGAATAAATTTTGATTCTGTATTAACCTGATCGAGCTTAAGTCCAGGCGCAGTACCGAGCTCTAGGATCTCGGGTTTGACTCCAGGCTCACCCTTGACTGGGAGACCGCCCTCTGCACCATTTGGCAGACCAGCCTCCACTTTCGGTACTGCTGCATTTTCCACTGACAAAACATACGTAGATTAATACATATAAACCCAGCAAATTAAGCATATCAAACACAAGACAAATGTAAATACAATTCAATTTAGTTTTGAAATTTTTATAGAAAAAAGACGAAAAAAATCAGTGACGATTGAACCAGCAATACGAAAAACATTTTTAATAGATAGATAAGCGACACTAAGTGAAAAAAAAAACTATCAAAGAAAAAAAAATTAACCTTTTCAGGTATAAAAAATTATATCTAACTATCTTTATAAAATAGTTACTCAACTGCGAGTATGCTTTTTCTTAAAATAGATTGGTTCAAAGCTAGTATACGTAACACTTTAGGTATACTTTAAAATTTACTGCATTAGAGATTTTTTGTTTATTATCTTACCAGGTCTGGGCTGGGCCGGTCTAGCCTGTAGAGGCTGTAGGCCGGACGGTGTGTCGGACAGCACGTGGAAGTGAGAAGTGGGCGGTGGACCCATGGCTGTGGGGCGTACATCCGCTTCCACCTAAGTCATTCATACATTACATTCGTTATACATATATGAATGTACCATATATGTATAACGAAAATCTAATTCTTTGAAAAAACATTTATTTTTAACGAATATCGTAGTATAAAATACGACCTTTTAAAGATTGTTACGTCAAAATTAGATGCAGGCACTTAAAGTAGACTTTACTTAGTAGACCTAATATAATACTTGCTGAGCATTTCATTCCAAATAATAAAAAAACATTAACACATATAGTCAAGTCCTTTCTAGAAATAATTTATAGTCACAGATAGCTAGATAGATTTTTTTTTAATTATTAATTTTTAACCGTGATAGTCATAGTCATGAAACGTATCTCATGACCATTCTGACCGCTCTCTTTTTTTAACAGTCATTCATGGATATGTAAATAAAAGATATATAGATAGATAAAAACACCTATAGCTGTTTTTATCTATTCTATCTTATAGGTGATCTTCCCCGTAGTCTGACACCTTTATCCCAACCCTGGTCAAGGTATGATTTTTTTTTAATTCTATGAAGTGGTTAGACGAGCTGGCCGCCCTCCTGATGGTAAGAGAAACGCCAGCCCATAACCAATGTAGTGCTACCCAGAACTTTGGGGTGCACTACATTGACGCTCCCCACTCTGAGTCATAAGATGCCTCATTGATGCCTGATTGCCTATGTATTGCGATACCTGGTAGTTGACGAGCCCCCACTGCTCGAGGAAGCCGTGCACGCGCATGATGGCGCACACGTCGCCCGCCAGGTTGCGGCGGCACGCCGTGCTCGT
This sequence comes from Eurema hecabe, assembly GCA_026213755.1. Lineage (NCBI taxonomy): Eukaryota > Metazoa > Arthropoda > Insecta > Lepidoptera > Pieridae > Terias > Terias hecabe. Next base: position 3,949,376 of record JADANM010003353.1, read on the forward strand.
CAGGTACTCCGTCGGGTTCAGCCGGTACGTGTCGATCATGAAGTTCCTGTATGTATACATTACGTATATCCATACTAATATCTAACTCTGTCTGTCTGTCTGTTTGTTACGCTTTCACGCCAAAACTACTGAACCGATTGTAATGAAATTTGGTACACAGATGGTCTAGAGCCTGAGATAAAACATAGGCTACTTTTTAACTAAAAAAAACGGTTATAAGGGGGAGAAAGGGGAAGTTAAAGTTTATATGAAAGTCCACGCGGACGGAGTCGCGGGCAACAGCTAGTTATAAATAAATAAATATTTCAGGGGACTAATACACGGCGCTATCTAGTCCCAATTAATTATATGTTATGTTGTAAACACATAGAATATTATAAGAAAATTACTAAAAATTTTCATTATAAAAGACAATAGTCAACCACCGAATTCCATTTGCTAGGTGATTTGTTGTATACTTATAAAAATACTCCATATTAGCATCAGCTACAGTACTCAAAATAAAGATAATCTTAGAATCAATATTGGAGACAAAGTTAGCAGCATTGAAAAATTAAAAAAAAAAACTCAATAAACTAATGGTTTTTTTTTGAGAAATAAACCATAAGTTACATCTGATGGTACATTTATGTTTTATTATGGATCAAGTGAAATTAAAAGTTTTATGACTCACCTGTAAGCGAGGTACATTTCTGGAGTCTTTGATTTGTTCTTGCTATTGAAGAATTCAGGCAAAGCTCGCTTCTCAATGGTGTGTATAGAGTTGTAGTCGAACCAGGCGGAGTATGAAGGCACCACTATGTGATGGGTCTGATCTGTCACATTGTCTTCGAGCTCCTCCTTGGTTATGGTCTCCTATAAATAATAATAGTATTGAATGCTTTAATAAATAAATACAATAATAATACTACTATTAAAGGCGTGTTGACTAAAATTACCAAGGCTTATTTCATTATTTGAGCAGTAAAGTAACTTCATTGGTGATAAATGATCACTAGTATAATACATAGTTTGTATTTAAAGTCAATATGATTGAACTGTTACTTCGGCGATTGTACTAAACTGGCTCTCGATGTAATAATGGCAGACATGCTGGTGGCAAAGGAACTTTAAATATAATGTAGAGTTGTCTCAGCGGGGGCTTCATGCTCTAAAACAGTTACCATTTTTTTCGCGAGGAATTACTCACACATACGTATTTTATTTGTATTATGGAACACAGTGGGGTTTTGGTCAGAACAAATCGAACATAATCCATGCCCCCAGAGCTCCATGGGTATCCTATGAGGATTTGCCCACTACAAACAAAGAAAAAGAAAAAAGAGCATACCTGTGTGTTGGAGTCACTGTGTTTTCCTTGTGAGTCGTCATGGTGATCGAGAGCCGGCGCGGGCGTGGTTGGCGCTTCAGCTGCTGTACTGGATGGCTCCGGAGCTGAAGTAGATGAAGAGCTGGCTACTGCTGGAGCTAGACAATAAAAACAGAAAATAATTTTAACATTTTTTTGTTAAGCAATATCATTTTTCGTAGAATAATACGATGATAAAGATTTTATAAAGTTTAAATTGGATATCTTAATGATTTATGTATGTGTAGCGTCCACTACTAATACTGTTCTGAAACCAGCTTACGATTTTTATGATATTCGGGACTTAGCATATATAGACAAAAATAAAGATTATTATTATTATTACATAAATTAATTAACATCAGTGTATGCAACATATAGCATTTACTGTAATAGCAAAGTCATTGTGGATGGTGACATAATTAGCGACCCTCAAATTAAACTTACACTAACGTTCAGACGGTCTCTCTGTTTTGGTAATGTCCCATTTTTAACATATTTCATAGATACATTTGTCACCTATAGCATAATGAGAAGACTAATTTTAAAACATTTTTAGCATCTACCCTCAAACAAAACTCGGAATACTTTATGCTAACGTTCAGGCGGTCTCTCTGGTTTAGGAATTTTCCATTTTTTAGTATCTTACATCTCATTTTACATACATATTTATACACTACCCTCAAATTTAAGTCATAAGTCATAATACTAACGTTCAGTCGGTCTCTCAGGCTCGGGCGCGGACGCCACGTCTGTATTGTCTCTGGATGCATTATCTTCTTCTTCATCAACGTCGTTTTCTCGTCTCTTCGCTACACGACTGTAACAAATTTAATTCGATCAACTATGTACTTTTTATCGTGGTGTAACATAAGTGTATTATTATTTTATGATAGGATATCTACTGTGATCCATTATTAAGCTAAATTTCTGTTGTGTGTCGCGAAGCACAATAAATCAATATTTAATGTGAAATAAAAAAAATAAAATACTATTTATACCTCTTCCTCTTGCTATGCTTCTGAGGCGGGGGGGAGGGAGAGCGCTTTCTCTTGCCTTTTTTACTTTTCGACGACGGCTCGCTTCCGGGAATCAGGTCATCGACTGAGAGACGTAATTTGTGCACCTTTTAAATTAAAAAAAAATTAGATACATAAAACATACAATATTAACTTTTGATATATAAAATGCTTGGAAGAACTAGCTTCGAAGCGATAAGGCCTCACTCAATAACTAAATTAATATACATGTGTAGTTTTAAGGATCTTTAATGTGAAAAGCGTAAAATAAATAGTGTTAATAATTGTCGCACACCATTATTCTATAATACAATCACGATTCTAAAGCATATAGGTATAGAATTTAAAAAAATATTTATTTTTATTGATCTGACTTATAGATCTAACTAATAAACATGGATAAATCATACATAATTATCTGGGTAACAAATATAAGGTTAATTTTACTACCTTTTTCTTTCCATTAGCGTCGACTTCATAATCCTCCTCGTTCAACCACTCATTGTAGTGAGGCAAATCGAGAACCCACGTGGCAGATACGCGATACGGTTCCGATCTGTTGCAATCCCAATTCGCTGTTTCGGG
>JADANM010003353.1:3970409-4005857 GCA_026213755.1 Eurema hecabe
TTGAAGAAAATGAACACTACTTTTAAGTAATACTTTAAAATTATATTTATAAACATTATTACTCTATTAAAAATATCAAAGGTATAAGACATTAAGGGATATTTAATCTTTTCCACTTAAAATTATTATGTCATTGAGAGCATTTTATTTCACGAAACGTGAGAAGTAAAGTATTTGTTACATTTAATTTTCTCTTTTTTTGAGCCTTTGATATTTGAAACTTAACTCACAAAACGAAGCACTAGTTTGCAAAAGTATTATAAATGCAATTAAATCTTGAACAAACAGGACGTAACTGCGGTTTATTTGATGCCTAGATAGTTTTCGGCTAGACCTAGGTAATAGATCGTTTGAGCGATGCCGAATAGAGGTGCTATTACAATCATTCTGCAGGCGCCGCCTTTGAAGAAAGCTGTAGGTCCTTCGTGTTTAAGAGTTTGGCTGAAATTAAAAAAAAAAATACTTTGTAACAGCTCACAAGGTTTGTAAGTAAACAAAAACATTTTCATAACGATGATGATTTAATATGATGCTGATGTTATTTCTGAAGTGAGGAAGGGTCAATTTCAGGTTATGTTAGATTTAAGACATATCAAACGCACCCGATACAGTCTGCAATGGAGGTGTGGGAAGGAAGGAGGATATAACCTTCCTCTGAACCAAAGGGAGGATCCTCGACCAGTCGAACCACTGACTGGCCGGCCGTTAGGCCCCGATGGTTCGATGTCGAGAAGTTGTATATGGGTCAATCAACTTTTATTTGTCCTGTAAGTACTATGTTTTGTCCCTGACCAATAATCGCAGTTCTAAAGAAAATTAAGTGGTTTGTTGGCATATATCGCATTTATCGTATTATTAATCAAATGTACGAGTGAATTATTTTAAATAAATCACTATTATAATGGAATTTCAATGGTTGTCCGGGTGACAAAACATCTGATGAAGTGTTTTTTTGTTTGTCCCCCAGTAGGTTAGTACAATTTAACATCAATTTATACAAAAAAAATACTGCATGGCAGTTAATTACGATTGTACATAATTATTTATTACAATGTCAACTATGATGCTAGCATATAGATATTTGTTTGATTTAAAAATTTAACGAATTTTTTTGCATGTTCATTTTGGTCCCTAATATATTTTAATATCCTGACTTCCACCGGACAACTGCAAAAAAGTTCCGAAACTAAAACACAGATGGCGTGATCAGTGCCTTGAGAACAAGTCGATTCATTGTTGATAGCACTTATCCAGCCGCCATTTTGAATTCATCTTTCCCGCGGCGTCAGTCGGCCGAGTGTGTTTTGAAGAAGTGGGTGGCTTTTTTTGTGTGTCTACCGGACAACCGGCACAAAAACGTAAGTATTTGATATACCGTCGTAAATTAAAGTGAAACATATTCTATTTAGTCTATATTTTTCACTGCGCGTAGGATCTAATTCAAAATATCATTATTTAATACCAGGAAGCTTAAATACTGATAAATGTCACACGGACAACCGGTCACTTGGACAACCAAAACCGTTGTCCGTGGGACATTTTGGTTGTCCTTAGGACAATAATAATGGAATCAGCATAAAGCCATACTTTTCTTTCAATAATTAATTAGTCACTGAAGAGCCTCTTACCAGGGCTAGAGCATTTATTATTGTTTAATATAAATTACATTGATATTTTGACCAACTTCAACATTGTACTTCTTGACGTGTGTTACTTAACACACTTTTATAGTCTATTAGTTCTCTATTGTAATGTTTTTTTTATTATTTTTAGGTAATGGGTTTGACGGAAAAAGAAAAATCAAGACGCTATAGAGAAAGACTTAAAGCAGACCCGGAGAAATTAGCGGAGCGAAAGAGAAAAAAAAAGGAAAGCTACCATAGGAATAAAAAACTAGTTTCAAGTATGCTGCCCGAAGATAAAAACTGCAGAATTATATGGAAGCTGCAAAAACAGTCACAGAGAAATCGCCAAAGAGCTGTTAGGAATATAATTGAGAATACGTTATGTTTGAAGTTGATTAGTAAGAGTTATTATTACATTTAATCTGTTCATTATTGAATAGTTTGTCATGTTGATTCTTTCGTAAAAAATAATGATAAAACTGATAATTTTTCATATTGTTATTTTTTTTACATAAAAAGAACAAATACAGGCGATTTCAATCCTAGTACCTCCTTCGGAGTCCCGAGTATGTCCTATGGACAACTGTATATGTCCACTGGACAACCATTTTGTCCCTATCTCTGAAAGATACATTATCTTCATAAATACTTAAAAAAATAGAAAGGTTTACAAAATTTTCAAATATGAATGTAACAATTAAAAGTAAATTCATAAACTGTTAAATATTACGCCATAAATTATTATTTTATAAGTTAAATGAAAGGTTTGTTACATTTAAAGTTTGTCGTTGTCCAGGAGACAATATTATTGGGAATAACTTATAAATTAAAAGCTACGTCATGTATTTATGGATTATAAATTGGAATCTATCCTATATTCAGTGAGAATAAAGTGACGGTTTACAATTTGACTGAATTTTAATGGTTCAGAAGCCTATTTAGTTCAGTTGTCCAAGGGACTATCTTAACTAGAGTCATGTGGATTTCGGAGTCAAATTTACTATTTTATTTAAAAAAAACGTTCTGCTCTATGTGAATTCTTAAAATATAAATATTTATGTACTGCAAATATGTTAAAAAAATAAATTAACAAATAAAATAAAAAAAATCAAATTTATTTATTGATGTACACTTAAAAGTTGATTGACCCATATATGCTAAGTCTCGGAAAAATATCGTATGCGCGATTCAGACTCGGCGCATGAATAGCGGTCGCTACAGAGGAGTACTGATTCACTACATAGTACATAAGTAGCAAGCCTTTTTAAATAAATTATATTTTGTTCTTCGTCGTGACCTCATGACTGAGGGATGTAACTATGGTGCGTTAAATTTAAATTATTAATATTAGACATATCAAATGCACCCGGCACAGCCTGTGAGGCAGGAGCACTAATTTTCCCTACATAGTGTGTACTTACATAAGTACCAAGCTTTTTTTACAAAGTTCTATAGGACACTAGCTGTTGCTCGCAACATCGTCCCCGTCGGATCTATTTCTTTTATTATGTTATAGTGAGTCAATCTTAGAAGACATATACTGTCGCGAACTTTTTTTAGATAATTTAAAGAGGAATAATTCTTTCATTCATATTTTTTGGTATCCTGAGCCGTTTTCGCAGCGCACGTAAAGGAAGCCCTCAAAGATGAATAATTTTCCCCGCTTTTTCCACATTTATTTTTTTTTCCATTATATCTTCGCTCCTATTTATCGCAGCGTGATATTATGTAGCCTATAGCCTTCCTCGATAAATTGTTTATACAATAAAAAAATAATTTTTCAATTCGAACCAGTAATTCCTGAGATTAGCGCGTTCAAACAAACAAACAAACAAACTCTTCAGCTTTATATATTAGTAAGTATAGATATGAAGCGCACCCGATACAGTCCGCGATGGAGGTGTACTGCCGCTCGCCGCTGCCCTTGGTGAGCGTCTGCATGCGCGTCTTGATCACGTCGAACGGGTTCACCGCCAGCGCCGCCGTCGAGCCCGCCGCGCACCCCGATATGAACGACCACCTGCAACGTAACATTTTCTTTCTTTCTTTCTTATATATTATGGCATTAGAGTCTAGCTTTTTGCCAATGTCAAGTAAAATCGTCATCAAGTCGTCTTTAGTAGAGTCAGTCAGTCGTTTCGTTCTGCCCTTCGTAAAGTGATAGTGAGCTTTACGAAGAACCTAGACGAATCTTGGAGCAATCGGAACGGCGCTACTATGCGCTCTCGAATAAATTCTTCATTTCCTGGACACTTATTAGCTAATTTACTGCATCAATCACTATCACAATCAAACATTAAATCACTTTATGCACCAAAAAAAGGAATATTCAATCGAGATTACAAGTAGACGCCGCAAGATTCCCGCCAAAACTCAACGTAACATTTATAGTTACTAATACATTATACAGGATGTTTAGAAACTTACGTCCAAAATTTTTCAAATAAAATCAAACACTAAAAATATATATGTAAAAATAAAAGTGTAATTAAGAGAGCTGGCAAGATTCCTACGACTTAGTTGTGAACTATGTAGATAAAAATAAAATTACAATAAGGGGTTCAATTTTCGGTATTGTGGGATAACTTAAGGAAATTATTTTACCAATCGAATTTTTAAGTCTTGTTAATTGAAGATAGAATATAAGACAGAATAGTAGAGTCAGAACATAGATTAAAATATCATGCTTATACTACTAAACGGTCTAACGTCTTGTTTACCATAGCTACCACACGTAGCATCCTTATAGAAGGTCTTAAAAAACAATCATTTTAATTACTATGATAAGTGAATACTGGCTCAATCCACGTACTGGGAGCCGATATTTATTTATTTAATTTATTTATTTTTAAAAGGGTCGCCAACATGACATACATTAAAAACATATAGGCATATTAAAATTTAAGATTTTTCGTTTCATATAATGTCGCCATACTTACTGGCGTCCACAACATGCACAGAATTAAAATTTTACATAAAAGGGTAACATAAAACATTATATACATTATTTATAAATATTAGAAAGATGATCAAATAACCTTCTGCGAAATTTGCCAGCACCATCACAGTTAATGTCTACAAGTTCACTACATAAGTTTATGACTTGACACATCCTCGCAACGGGCGAATTAGCCCCGAGGACAGTCCTTGAAAGAGGTGGGCACAGTGGGGTTATTCTGTATCTGGGACATCTAGCTGGTGCACGGAACCTGAAGAGACTAAGTAATGCCGTTCATTCAACTTTATTGGTCATCAGCTTGTGTGCGAATATGCCGTCAGCTACAGTTCTACGCAACGAAAGAGGGTGGTGATATGAACAAGAAAATAAAAAAAAAGTGTTGAGTGTTACCAGAAAGGCGGCGTGGCGGCGCCCGGCTCCTTGGGCCCCATGTCGTTGAGCGTGGCGAAGAGCGGGAAGTAGACGACGCTGAAGGACACGTCGCGCGCCGCCGTCGCCGTCACGCCCTTGTACAGCCCGAAGATGCCGCGCTCCGCGATCAGCCGCCGCGTCAGCTGCATCGCGGTCACGCGCTCGAACTTGCGGCCCTCTGCGCGCGCGCACACACACACACACAAACATTACATATGGGTACTTCCAAATATTTTTTGTTGTTAATCTTATTATTTGAATAATCAATTTTTTTTATACTTTTCTACATATACAAACATAATATTACACTTTTTTATCCTTTAAAAAAGAAAACGAATATTAAATCCATAGAACGATATATAGATTAACGTTTTCTCGTATTAATTGGAAGGAAGGCTGTTAAATCTCTGACTAGATTAACATTTCTGTGGCGGGGTAGCCGATTAGTGGATAACGTAATACATAACTACTTAATCTATTTTATTGGCATTGATCGCAATGACGTTGACTAGATGCTATTATCTGGTGGGGTATCAACCCTGTGACCGCTAACCTCATTCGCACCAAGTATCTTGCTCGTAATAAAAAGTCCGGACGGTATGTTAATCCTTACCCGCTTTAGCTTGCGCGGCGACCCGTCCGGCGTCTTGCATCTGAATCTTGAGCAGCTCCATGGGCGTGGTGATGACGATCTGACACGCGCCCGCACTACCGCCCGCTATCATTTGACGGAACACCGGTAGAGAACTATGAATATATATTTGATTTAATAATTCAATTAGCCAGTTAATCACGACATAGTAATTATAATAGTAAATCAACGTCGCTTTCTCTGTCGGGAGGGGGAGGGGAGGTGGGAGGGGGGGGGGGTCACATGTCAGTCGTGGTCAAATAAGTGGCTTTAATGCCAGCGGGGGGTAGCACATAGTCGTGGTCAAGGCGGGGGAAAGGCATTGGCGCAAGGGGGGCGGGAGTCATATAGTCGTGGTCAAGTAAAAATGGGTATTTTTATAAGTAAATTTATGTTCAGTAAGCGTTCCACCATGTCCTGGAAGCAGCTCAAGGGGGGTCAATGGGACTAAACGGCCCCATGCATAATATATTATGCGAGCAAAGCCCGGGCTAGTTTTATTATTAAAATGACGTATTTCAAGATATTAACATGTAACATGTGCTACCTAGACATTCAAACATTGTAAAACAAAAATCAGTATTATATTCCAATCGTACCTACACTAGTCTATAAGATGCAAATGTTTTAATTATAATTAAAATATAATAGTATTTAGAAGAGTATGCAACATATATGTATACCTAATACTTTGAATAAATCTCATAACTTTCAAACACACGTAAAACATGAATCAATATAAGTAGGTAATATACGTAGCAACTTACTCATACTTGGCAACTCGATTGAAAATACATGCTACGTATATTTGGCCTATATCAAATAACAAAAACAACAAAGATGCCAATCTTATTGCTAAGGAAGGTAGCGATATGATACGATGCAGTTGATATTTATTTATCTTCTACACCAAGAAGTTATTATCTCTTTAACATACGGAGATAATCAAATGCTCGCCTTTGAAAACTTGTTTAATACGCATATTAGGAAACCATGACGGCGTGTATTACAAAAGATGTTGATTTGACAAGGTCATGAAGTATTCAGTGACCAAGCCCAAGACATGAAAAAATAATAATCATCAAAAATATACATATTATATAACTAAACACGTAGTTGCCTATTTCTATATACACCGGTTTGTATTGTAGAGTTACCTGCATGCCAGATATTTAAGACAATTATATTAGTCCGTAGGTTTTGCGTGAGTGTTTCACCCATACATCCTCACAAATTTTTACCTTTATTATATTACTCGTAGCATGGATAATTATTATACCAATATGTATTTATATTATAATTCTAAAATGTAGCCAGTATTCGCATATTTTAAAAGATAGCTTCATACAAAATCGTCTATACCTAATCTTATTTTTTGTCACTTTTTAAAAGTTGAATGACTATAATATAGTATAACTGCTTTTTTATGCAAATTAAATTTTAAGCGATATCTTACACAATAATAAGCAACTGTTCATTAAAATCAGTCTCACAAAGCGATATCTTTTACGAGCTCTAGTATATTAATGATTTTACAAAGATAATGTGAAACGTGGAGCAATAGATTAACTATAAATATAAGTAGAATGAATTGGCTGAAAATATTTATGATGTAGGAATCTCGTTAGTTGAGTATTATCAACAATGAATTAACAGTCCTCGTATTTATTTAGTTTAGTTTTGATACATAATATACAATAATACATTGTATAATAATTATTTCGTTTGTATTAAGAATAATGGGATTTATCTTAATTCCATATCGTCGTTTTGTACTTCGCTAATCCTATTTATTACCTAATTACCTACGTACAAAAATAGAATTTTACTTTTTTGTGTTACAACAAGTTATAACCTATATTTCGTTATAGAATTTAGTTAAGAGAAGCTATGTTGAGAGGAATATATAAGAAGAATATGTTTCGATCAGAAGATCGGTTATTATTTATGAGCATAGCAGAACTCAATTGAATAATGTACGGGTGGACATGAACAATCGTCACACAGATATAAATAACCTGTCACCGGTTCGTTCTACATATTATAATTGATACAGCTGATATTGTAGGATGCATATAATTAGGACTTGTTTAATAAAGTGACATCGTTAAAATGACATACGTGTTACGTAAAACAACTCTGATAAAAAATTAATTTTGGTCTACCGTGTCTAGCTCGTGTATCCAGATCCTATATTTATGACTAATATTATAGAGAAAATTTGGTAAAAAAATGTCAAAATCATTCAAGTAAATCCAGAGACTGCCCTGTACAAACTCTATGTGGACTTGTTTTCGTTATAACATAAATATAGATTAAATTATAGCTACATATTTGGATTTATAAGAATAAATACCTACAGCTCGATAGCTCTTCCAATATAAGCTTCTAAATCAACGTGATTGTATAATATGGAGTACCATTCACATACCACATCATACATATTAATTACAAAAAATATATTTTCAAACAAAATATTTTAGCATCTCTTTTGTAGTCACATTTGGCACGATACAAATTGGCATGTTTTTATTCGCCGCGCCATAATGCTGAGTCATCGCTTCGATATAAATGAGATTAGCTGACGACCAACTAAGAGTTAGGTACTTTATTTCTATTGACTAAATAGGCCTAAGTATTTACCAATCAATATATGGGATTCATTATTATTGTTAAAATACGATATGCTACTTATAAAACTTTAGTTTGCTTTGGGATAAGAATAAGCTTCCGTATTTCAAAATATGCGAACTATATAGAAACTGGCGCGAACTAAATTTCACAAAACTTAAAAGACAGTAAAAACGAAACAGACGAAATTTTCAGAGTATTCAGAACTATGTATATCCAAATTCAACATAGACAAAATTATAAGCATTTAACTAAGTCCGAAAAAGTATTGAAATTATGAATACCTTATAATTTTACTAGCTGTGCCTCGCGGTGTTACCCGCGTAGTTCCCGTTCCCGGGGCAATACCGGGATGTAAGCTATCCTATGTTTAAGTTGGATCAAACTGCACATGGTGCGCGAATTTTATTATAATCGGCTAAGTGGTTTAGGAGTCAATCGCGGGCAAACAACGTGACACATAATTTATATATATTAAGATATTGTAAGTAAATTAAATTTAAAACTCTTACCCATCAGGCAGTGTGAGATAAAACCGGAACATGTCGTTGGCGGCTAGTTTGATAGCCTTCTCTGGGGTGATGAGGATGATGTTCACAGCGGATCCTCGGTACATCCCAAAGTAGCCCTCCGCCGCGTATGTCTTGCGGAAGCAATCCAACCTGACACCATTCAACATTAAATGTCATTAAGATAAATAATCTTAAATTAATATCGCTTTTAACTGATGCAAGAAATTTTTAGCTGACCCGTGCCCACTTTGTTGGGCATAACATTAATAATCCTTTTCGGTTTTTATATAGCCTATGACACTCAGCAATAATGTGGCTTTCTATTGGTGAAAGAATTTTTTAAATCGGTTCAGTAGATCCCGATATTACCTAGCTAGTTTTAGTATAGACTAGCAGTGCCCCGCTGTTTTACCAGCGTTGTTCCCGTTCGCGGAGCAATACCTGGATGCAAAGTATCTTATGCGTTAATCCACCCTGGATCTACATACCAAATTTCAACAAAATCGGTCTAGCCTTTTTTGCCTGAAAGAATAACAAACATACATCCTCACAAACTTTCATATTTATAATATTAGTAGGATTTATCAACACATCAACAAAATAAATTAGATTATACACGTGTAAACTTTTGTTTACTGACTATTAAAAATTTACGCACTAAATTACTGAATTGATTTGGCTGAAAATTGGCATGCAAATAGGGATGTTAGGGAGCTCCGTAAACGTAACCGAAACATCGGATATCCGATATAAAAAAATATCCGTAACCGTAACCGAATCCGAAACTTTATTTCGGATAATATCGGATAAGGGCCGCATTTTTATTTTAAGTAGATAAGATAACTCTCAATATTTATATGTAATTTTCATTTTAAATGTTGTAATAATTAATTACACACACAGACTGATTGTAATTTCTACCAAATGGTGACATATATATAATGTCATTATATTAGCTATTTGTATTTTACTTTTGAAATTATTTTAAATTTTAATATCCTTAACCGTATCTAGTATAATAATCATTCCTATATCCGTATCCAATCTCTCTTACCCATCAGGCAGTGTGAGATAAAACCGCAACATGTCGTTGGCGGCTAGTTTGATAGCCTTAATAGTCATTATATTACCTATTTGTATTTTACTTTTGAAATTATTTTAAATTTCAATATCCGTAACCGTATCTAGTATAATAATCATTCCTATATCCGTATCCAATCCGTATCCGAAATTACATATCCATAACATCCCTGCATGCAAATAGATTATTATTATTAGATCTAGGTATGTATTAACACATAAGATACTTTTTATCTCCGAATCGCGACGTAAGCGAAAGCAAAGCGAGAAAAACCGCGGGCGCGGCCGTATCAAACTAGATAAGATTTATCTCAAAGGGTAAAATCCAGTTTCTACCACATGTAAGATCTAATGAGATATCTATGTTTTAGGTTTTCTAGAGCAAACTAGCTGGCATTTATAATTTGTTTAATTTATACTTACTACTGTCATTAGTCACTGAGTCGTAAACAGTATACAAAACCATATTGTAAATATTTTTATATAAACATCATGAACAGTAGATTGCTAAAGAATGAATGTTATAATTTATTCTAATGATAATTTTAGACCTGTTATTCCTCATAGTGTCAGTAGCTTAAAAATTTGCGTTTGTCAATTAAATTAAATATTATATCACTCATGACAGTATTTTTAATATTAAATCTGTTCATTATATGCAGATATCAATCCCCACAATGTAATAAAGCTGTCCTTACTAATTTTTAATATTAGTATATATTAAATTAAAATACATCATCAATTCATACATATGCTTATAAGAATAATTCACTTACATGTTTTTATATTGCTTTTCGCCATTCGGTCCAATGGTTTGATTTTGCAAGCGGGTTTTGACCAAATCCAATGGGAACACCACGGATACACCGATAATTCCTGCAATGCCTCCATTGATGATCTTTGGTAATGGACTGAAATAAAATCATTAGTTAAAACTTTCTTCGGGGACAAGGTATGTTTTATTTAGGACCTACTAGACAATATTACTAAAGGACAGATCTCAGCTTAGTGGGCTAGAGGAGGGTTATGAAATGAGATGAAAAATCTGTCATAAGTAATATATTAAATTTTAGGAGAATTCTGATTCACAATGGTGAATTAATACATACAATAGCTTTTGTATATTTTTGTGTTTTGGAATTTCACTTGCATGTAAATACAATCTGATCTTGTTATGGACCTTAGCAAAGAGAATATGTGATATCTATTTGTAAAAAGATTATATCTAGAGATTACTACCTACCATTAACTTGTACATTTTATTAACAAAGATAAAGTGCTGTATGCAACTAAACAGCAACTATTACTAAGTAAAGTAAAATATTCTTTACTTTGCAACATAAGCCATAGTACAGTTACATAATAGGTTTGACCAAAGGTATAAAGTGTAGAGCATGCCAATCTATTTCAATTTAATAACATGAACCCTACAACTAAAATTATTATAGTGGTCTTTAACACATGTGATTGAGTTGGATAATATAACAAATTTCATGAAATGTTGTTTCATTATAATTATGTATTCAGATATAAATTTATAATTAATACTGTGTATTATTACTTCCTAATGGAACCACATTTTATAAAACCAATAATTTTGATATATCACTAACAGTTTCATCGAAAGTGTTCCATTTTTTACTTAAAGTTATTAAAAAAGAAAGAACATTGGATCTACTTTAAAAATAATTAATATTTTCAAATCTAGGTAAAATCTACTTAATAAAAAAGACGAATATATTTTTTAAATATATTTAGTGTGAAAAAATTTAATCACTACTCACTTGAAAGTGGCTACTGGAGGTGGTTGTCCTGGCTTACTCATTTTCAAGCAGCTTTTAATCTAAATTAAATGACCACTATATAAGTAATTTTAATCTTACGCTTTATTATTACAAACGTTTATTAGTAGTCAATTAATATATAGCTTAAATATAAAATTTAAAAAATAGTTACACAGATTAATTTACATATTATAAATAATATTTATTTCTAACCAAATGCAACGCACATGAAACCTACAGCACAATTTATTCACGATATTGATTCTCAGCATAATAATTTAAACTGAAATATTTTTTTAATATTTACGTAACCAACAATACAATACCTATTACGAACCTGTTATTAAATTTGGGTGTGTCACTTCTTAACACTTCGAACAAAACTGAAATATTAAAAAAACTTCATTGCAAATTTTAAAAATTAAAATTAAACCAAATTAGACCGCAAGCGATAACAACCGGGACAATTTTATTCGTGTAAATGACAATTTGACTTTTCGACGTTCGAGGACAGAGTTGCCATATTATATTATGATAAAATTGTGCTACCATTAAAATTGTATAAATTCTTATTCGTCTCTTAGTTGATGATAATTTACAGTATGAAACCAATGTATCTCCTACAATAAGCTCATAGGCATTCAGCCTTAATAATACAGCATTTCATATGAAAATATTTTGACGTGAAACGTCTTTAAAATCGCGCCGAAACATACGGGTATTGGGTAAAACGTAGTGATTACATTCTCTTTGGTATTGGGTTTAAAAAGAGGACCGTAACGAAAAGGTCCATATCATCGTACCTTAATGATTAAAAAACTATTAGTCTTAGAAACAAAAATGTGGTGTGAATATTTCACTTATATAGTCAGCTCGCTGTTAAAACAACATCAATCTTGTTTTCATATCAAGCTTTTACTTTAAAAGCGATTCGCTAACATAAACGTTTCACGTTAAAACCAACGGCCGTGTGCCCCGGTACAGCTCCACCCGATTTTTTTTTGTTTCATGTTAAGCTGAACTTTAGTGTGACCAAATAATCAATTTTGTTTGTGTGTGAAATAAGGCTACACGTACACACATTGGGCGACATACATAAAAATTATACCTGCTTGTAATTATGATTTTTAGTTCTGACCATATTTTTTTAATAATCAAGTATCGTTTACTTGCCTCTTTTCAAAATTTGTTATTGGGTAATTTTCCCAAATATACCTCTATTTTTATTACTTCGGTGCTGTCCCTCTACTTTTTTTACCGACAAAATATTATTATTATTATTTAATAGAATATTAGTTTTAGTATTAATATATAGAATATTATGTTATTAATTCCATGTTACATAATTAGTTATTAGTATTACCTACTGAGAGTTACAAATGTACTTTTCCTGCAAAATATTCTCATTTCGGTGAACAAAAGTAATTTAAGCACATCGACTAGTCAGAAAGTGTCCCTACCCCGATATAATTACCCTCGTCGATGTTTTCTAGTGCGCAGTCAGCAAAAGTATTCCATATTTTTTGCTCTCGAACAATTTTTCTATAGTATCGGTGACTGAATATTTGTTGTTTAATGAGTAGTTTTATTATATGTTTAATGAGTTGTTGTTTGCTTCTAGCATACGTAGTAAGTAAGTTAGCTTCACTGGAAATAAGAGTTGCACCCTGTAAGATTTTGACCCCCATAACCTCCCTTGGTTATGGGGGTCAAATTTTATATAAAAGTTCACGCAGACCGAGTCGCGGGCTACAGCTAATTAGGTATATAAAGTGCCTAGATCAAGCTAGATTGCTAGTGCCTAGATTAATCGTTCACAATAATAAATGTGTATCATGCAATTTTATTTTTGTCTTGTTGAATGTGATCTCCTTTCATAAGACACCTAGTTCAGGCCTTCAGTTCTCAGTCACCCTTGTGTGAGATTATTAAATTATATACCTACTATCTATATTTCCTTTTTGATTTTCAAATATAGATATGATAAGATAGGCTATCATATCGCTGACAATGTGTATCATTTCGGTGAATTAACTTATAATTTCGGTAACCAGAAAAAATAATCGGTGCCGGTTCATATGGTGATTTTAGATTTCAAACCAAATTTTCTGATAAGTTTTAAATGATACTCTAATGATATTAAATTTGGGGATATTTAATATCCTAAAAATTACATATAACTTCAAAAATGTACAAAATGAAAAAGTTCACCGATATGATAAAAAATGCCACTTGTGGAAATTCACCCTTTTGCTAATAAAATGTAAATACATATAATAATATGCGGAAGGACATGCAGACTCTTCGATACATAATATTTTGTATTTTCACCCGATAACGTTTATTGACCGCCATTTATTCAGATTAATTTTTTCTAGTGACACACTGGTTTACTTTACAATTTGACCGTTATTACTTATAAATTATAATGTAAAGTCAGTTACTTTAAGTTACAGTTACTAACAGACAATTTTTCATAAGAAAGGGTGAACGAAGAATTTTTGCAAAAATAATCTAATAAAATGTTATTTAAAAGTAAGGAATAAATAGGTGTGGGTCCTGATTCACTTACATTATGAAAAATACATATTAAAAAGCTCGTTAGTAAAATTATTTTATTTTTTCCACTATTTTACCTTACAAACTATTTTTTCTGTGCAACCTATACTTACTTTTAGCTCGAACCTTCACTTGAAAGGGATAGTCTTTATAATATCAATTTAAAGTAATTTAAACCAATTATATCTTCCGTTGATCAAACTTCCCTTTCTTTTAATACATCCCAAGTCTTCCGTGTTCTGATCTATAAAATGTATCTTCAAAACGTTGTTTGTATCATAGTGTGCCTATACTTGCACAGATCGACTTGTAGCTTTTCTAAAATAGATCGAAGTGTTACACACAAATATGGCTTTAACAAAGGTGAGAGATTAAAACTTAGAACAATATAAATTTTGTTAATATTAAAAATACAACCTCGCTATCTAATATATTGCCTAAGCTTTGCTTGTTTTTTGTTAAATTCTTTTTTAAATTATAATTTTAGATATTGACACTATGCGTATTAGTCGCCATCGTGAATGGAAAACAGACTGAGAAAAGGAGTGCTTCTGGTTGGGATCTATCAAGTTTGATACCTGTGGGTAACTTGGTTCAAGTTCCAGCTGCAAACACACAAGCGCCTATTGGTATGTAACTCTTCCACTAATGGCTTAGGTGTGCTTTATGTATGAATGCGAACTGTTGTAAATCGAGTCCATTCCTCTATTGCTAAACTATCAAAAAAGAGCGTACCTATCCTTAAAAGACCGGCATAACACTCGTGATAACGCGAGTACTGATGGGCGGCGCTGATCACTTTACCTTAGGTGACACGCCTGCTCGTTTGCCCCCTCTTATAAAAAAATTAAAAAAAAAAAACGATTGAATAAAAAAATCGTTATTTTGTTTGATAATCTAATCCTTTAGATTTTGGTTTCCATCTTTAAAGATAGATTTATCGTATATTCGTTTTCTGAACGGTTTATTAAATATTCTCACTGTTAGTGTTAGCTGATTGCAGATTTAATTATTAAATACTTTTATTTAGATTCCAGCTCAGACGTAGCAGGCGCGATCGCTGCTGCAAAATCTGCATCAGCTGCTGTGATGATGGCCCAGCGACAGGTGGCGGCGGCGAAGCATGCTGCGCTTGAGCAACAGAGTGTTGCCAGCGCTAAGGAGGCTGAGGCTGCACATGCTGCCCATAAAAGGTAGACTTTTTATGTGATGGTAACCAACTGAGCAGGAGGTTCGCATAATTTTAATCGACCACTTTCGCTACTGCCGACTTAAAATAGGGAAAAGGAAAAGGATTTGTTAGGAAAGAGAACAAAGAATGGGATAGGAGGGTTAAAAAGGAAAATAGTAATCGCTATGCTTCTCTGTAGGTACGTAGTAAGTAGTAAGTAGTACGTTTTTTCGTACGTAGTTAGTTTCAGAACCTATAAAAAATATCAGTTTCAGTCAAAAATACAAATCATAAGAAATAATGAATCCGTTTACAATGTCCTTTTTACTCGTGCTTCATATTTTGTACAATTCTATTTTCAAATTTATGTTCCATTTAAAATAACAGCGAAGAAGCAGCCAGAGTTGCGCGTGCGCATGCCCTCGAAGCAGCGCAAGCAGCAGTACATGCGCAGGCTTTGCTTGCTTCGGCTAAAGCACGCGCGGCTACGGCACAGAAAATCGCTGCCGCCAGGGAAGCAGCTGCAGCAAGAGCGATTCAACGCGCTGCCAATAATCAGGCCGCGAGATTGCAGAGCGCTGGTATGGTCGAAAACCTTGAAATTAGTATTCAAATGTCTCTTTAAAGATCTCAGCCTTTTAATTTTTATTTTCGAACAGTACTATATAAGTATGACGCACTGCCAGGTATAACATTTTATGATACAGTTTATAAAATTTTATTTTCTTTCTCCGAACTAAGCTTTATGAGACACTTATGATGGAGAACTAAAAAAGAATATATTTATTAAGGAAAAAAATAAGAAGCCTATTCGTAAAAAATCTATCACTTATTTATAATTACCGTAAAAGTCTTAAATTCACAATACTTATTTAACAATGGTGTGTCAAGTACGATTTTAAGTAATTGTTATATATGTTTCTAGATCTGGAAGCCCTAAAACTATCAGTACTACAAAGTTCTGGAGCGGCTGGGGCTGCAGGTGCCGCTCAGCACGCGGCAACAGCAGCTGCGGCGGCGCTGCGACCAGCTTGGAATCCAACATGGCCGACCTCTGGCTGGAACCCCACTTCAGGACCATGGGCTTGGGCTTAAACAGACCTTATTCTTCCACCCATAGACGTATTATAACTATTTAACATCTATGGTTCTAAGTATACTTGGATCACAATTTATTGCATAAATTTTTCAAACCATAGATTAAAATCAGATTTCCGGATAATTTATTTCGTATTTTTAAACAGAATTTATTAAACAATACGTATTTTATATTATCGTGCACCCCGAAGAATTATATTATGTATGTACTATGTAGGTACTTATAAGTTACGTGTGGTTACTTTTTCTTTAATTACAAGGCTGAGAATATGGATTTTGATTTAGAGTTAAGATAACATAATATTATAATAAGTACTTAAGCGTTAGTTTAGATTTACTGTTAAATAAAATTATTATTACTGAAATGTTATTTTTATCTTCGTCGTGAATTATTAACGCATATAATGATTTCTTATGCAGCGAAATAAAATATATACTACACATATCAAAAACTAAATATATTGATTACTTTAAAAATATATACCTATTACCTAGGTTTTAGATCGATTACATTTATACGCATGCGCCGTTTCTATGGCAACCTAAGATGAAGGTCCATCTACGTATCCTACTTTGCAGCCTCCCACCTTATTTTGGTTACATAAATCTTTCATAATTTTTAAATAACTCTAAATCATGTGAATTTATTTAATGAAACATCGGTAAGTTATTAGTAAGTAGTAAGACTGTTATTAACCTGACATATTTTAACCGAACAATTTATAAAAAATAGTTACGAAAATACTTCAAAAACTATATGTTTCAAATACCTAAGTAATAATGATAAATCCCTGATGTATGAGTAGTCTGGAAGTAAAAGACGACATCTAAAATAATATCGGAATTATCAGTGCTATACTATAGACAAGCTCTTTGTCTGACGAAAGAAATTTTTAGGATAACCACCATGGCTGCCAAGTGGTCCATCGTGTTTTTGCTAGTATCCTTCTGTTCAGTAAACGCCGATATAGACAGACGTAGGAACTCAAACCCTACCTATTACAATGTCGGTGGAGTTCTCTCTAGTAACGAGTCTGTCTCCTTCTTCAAAGATACTATATCCGTAAGTAATTCAGGATCCAAGTATGGTCTTATGCAATGTTGCTTATTGGAACGTCTATTTATAACAATCGTATTTATTATAGAGTACGAAAATGTCTTCTTCGTAATAAAATAATCAAAGTTTTAAACATAATATATTTGCCGTAAGCACCTATTATTATATATTGCTATAACCACTGTGTAAACTTTGTGTTAAAACAGCATAAGAATTACTTGGTTTTCAATATCGATTAGTAAACAATATCGAGTTTAAATTGTGTTTCAGAATCTGAACTTTAAGGATAAGTTCGTTCCACGGGGAGTAACTTACCATGATTACTCTATACTGATGGATCCCAACCCGATAATGACCGCTCTTAACGTTTGTAAGGACCTTATTGCTCACAGAGTAAGTATAAAATACAGTTTAATAAATCTTTGTATGCGTTAAACACTGTCTACCCCTACACAGGCAGTAGTATTCTTTTTATTAGTTTATAGTCTTTCATAATTTGAGTTGACTTAAATCAAACGCGCCAGGTATTTTGCACACTAGGTAGAATTGCTTTCATACAAAACTTTAAATGATTAAAAAAAAACACTTCTTATAGATTTCATTATTATCTATACTAATATTATAAAGAAGTAAAGTTTGTGTGTCAGTTAAATTGTAAGGGGTAATCTCGGGATCTACTAAACCGATTTTAAAAATTTTTTTACAAATAAAAACCAACATTATTTCTGAGTCTCAAATGCTATATAAAAAAAGTATTGTTAACATTATACCCAACAAAGTGGGCACGGGTCCGCTAATCTGCAATAAGTAATTAATATTATTTTTAGGTTTATGCAGTGGTTGTTTCCCATCCGATAACGGGTGACCTCTCGCCCGCCGCCGTATCATATACCAGCGGTTTCTACCACATACCAGTTATTGGAATATCCTCACGAGACTCGGCATTCTCTGATAAAAACATTCATGTATCGTTTTTGCGGACCGTACCACCATATTCGCACCAGGCTGACGTGTGGGTAGATGTCCTAAAGCACTTCAATTATATGAAGGTGATCGTCATTCATAGTTCTGATACTGATGGCAGAGCTATATTGGGAAGGTAAATAAATTCATGTGTGGATGAAACATTTCTAAATAAAGTCCAATCATATGTTCAATGCTCGTATTACAATTCCTAGATAGATCCATTTTATTAAGGTACACGGTAAGTCCAAAATGAAATATATTTTAAGAGCTAACAAGGGTAAAAATTGTAGGTTCCAAACCACATCTCAAAACATTGACGAGGACGTTGACAGGAAGGTTGTTGTAGAACAAGTGATAGAATTTGAACCTGGCCTTGATTCTTTTAACGAAAAACTCATAGATGTGAGAAGCGCACAAGCAAGAGTCTTCCTCATGTATGCGAGGTAAACATTTAGTTTAAACATTACATACTGATTGACACTTCAATATCCGTAACATTTAGCATATCTACACTTATTTTATGGCAAAACATATGTGAATTGTAAATATGTATAATCTTCAATATGTTACCACATAGAAATCGCTAATGATTTAAATACATTTCACAATGAAAACATTTTCTTGATTCTAGTAAGAAGTCCAAGAAAATGCAATGATGCCTTCTATAAAATTAGATTGTATTGGTTACTATAAATGTATTTTTATTTATTTATTTATTTATTCCAAATATATATCCAAAATTAAAAAAGTACATGTAAAAAGTTACACAATATAATGTACAAGAGGCGGCCTTATTGCTAAATAGCAATCTCTGCCAGGCAACCTGAGAGGTACCTATGGAAATGGATAAGATAAATATATATTTATAGATATAATAAACTTTTCATGATAAACTATATATGTATAATTATTGAATAATTACCTTATCAGAATTCGA
The DNA here is from genome assembly GCA_026213755.1 of Eurema hecabe. Lineage (NCBI taxonomy): Eukaryota > Metazoa > Arthropoda > Insecta > Lepidoptera > Pieridae > Terias > Terias hecabe. The sequence goes on from JADANM010003353.1 coordinate 3,989,831, forward strand.
TAGAGAATATAAAAAACGCCAAACAGTCAATTAATAACAAAGCAAAAGCAATAATTAGGGTCAACTGAATCATAGAAGTCATAGTGATAAGCAACACGTCTATATTTGTAAAAGACGATAGTATATAAGATTACTTTTTAAACTTATCAAATAGTAAGACAGACGCCGAGATAATATTCCGTGACGCAACATATATGAACATGACAACTACTGGTTACGTCTGGATGGTGACTGAACAAGCTTTGGATGCAGCCAACGCACCTGAAGGCCTGTTGGGACTGAGACTAGTCAATGCCACAAATGAACACGCACATATACAGGATTCCATGTAAGATACTTTGTAAACTTCAACAATCAATAAAATGTTTAGGTACATTAACTTGAACCCCGAACCACTTCCTATGTATTTATGTGTAGATTAATATTGTTTATTATTAATAACTAGCTATTGCCCGCGACTCCGTTCGCGTGGACTTTCATATAAACTGTGATCCTCCTTTTCCTCCCTTACAATCCTCAAAAATTGTAGCCTATGTGTTATTCTGATGTATAAGCTATATTGTGGTAAAGTTTCATTCAAATCCATTCAGTAGTTTTTACGTGAAAGAGTAACAAACATCCATACATCCATACATCCATACTTACAAACTTTCGCCTTTATAATAGTAATAGGATTAAACATTACGACCGCTTGGCACAGTGGTAGCACAACTGCTTTCTGCGCGAAGGGTTCGATCCCCACACCGGAAAAATATATTGTTGTAATTTACATTTGTATTTTTCTGGGGTCTGGGTGTTGCTATTTATTGTATGTATGTATTTACAAAAAGAAAAGTATGTATATGTAATTTATTCCGTTATCTAGTTGCCATAGCACAAGCTTAGCACGGCTTAGCTTGGAACTAGATGGCGCTGTGTATAAATGTCCTGAAAATATTCATTTATTTATTATTTATATTAAAAGTGAACTCTCTCCTCGTGACATTTTACAAAATTTAAATAACACAACACTGTCGAACCAAATCATAACATGTATATCGTAACTGTAATATTTTCTAACATCTAAACAGCTGTAGAGATAAAGAAATCGAAATGCTTTATATTATCAGCAATACATATTTTATCAAGTAAATAAGTAATGAAAATTAAAAAAATAACGCCTTTCAATTTTTACTTAGCTATGTGCTAGCGTCGGCAATCCGCGAAATGAACAAAACTGAAGAGATCAATGCTCCACCCTCTGACTGCGACAATTCCGGTTCAATCTGGTTAACTGGACTGGTTCTATTCGATTATATAAGGAAACAAAGACTGGAGAATGGTGCAACTGGGCATGTTGCGTTTGACGACCATGGTGATAGAGTGCACGCGGAGTACGATATGGTCAATGTCAGGGCGCAAGGCGAACATGTGGCAGTTGGAAAGTATGTCTATTCAAAGGTAAGTCGAACATTTATTTTTTCGTATGACTTTTATTTTGTTGAATCTGTATTAATTCTTGTTGAATTATGTGAAATTTGTTAAATATGAGAACTGTTTTTTTTTCTTTTTTCCTTCCATTAAAAGTCGAAAATTAAGCCCATTATGCTTTCACGTCTAAACAGATAATAATGAAAATTGGTCTACACATTGATAGTCTGGAGTTTGGATATATGCAAACGATTTTATTGCGATGTATAATATAATAACAATAAGGGAACAATAAGGGGATAAAAATTTTCCCAGCTTACAATATCCTTTAGTTCAACAAATTGCTGGAACATTGTTTGATTTGTATAAAAATGTTTCAGGAGACGCAAAAAATGCGTCTGGAGTTAAAAGAAAGTGAAATAATATGGATGGGACGCAGTTCATCAAAACCTGAGGGCTTCATGATACCGACACATCTAAAGGTAAAAACATCATTACTGCTCTGGAAACTAAATAGTTCTCAATAAAATATAGATACTCTTAAAAAAAATAAACATAAATAATATGTTTAATAATAAAAATAATAATTATTATTATTATTAAACATAGTGCAACTGATGTAACCATAGTACATATATATTTATCATAGGTCTTGACTATAGAAGAAAAACCATTCGTATATGCACGACGCGTCGAGGACATATTTGATTGTACCAGCGAGGAAATTCCTTGTCCACATTTTAATGCAAGTGAAGAAGCAGGTGAAAAAATCTCGATATATTTTTAAAATTTCTTTACATCCTTTGATTCTTTATCAATTAATTTTCTCTTTTACAGACCAAATGTACTGTTGCAAAGGATTTTGTATGGACCTATTGACATATCTATCAAAAGCTATAAACTTTACGTTTTCACTGGCACTTTCACCTGATGGCCAATTTGGTTCATACGTCTTTAAAAACATTTCTCAGCCGGGCTCGAAGAAAGAATGGACTGGCCTTATTGGTAAAATGTATAAGAAAACCATGTCTTTTCATTTCTATCACCTATTATTTATTTTTCTTCAATTTCTTCATTCTTCAATTCTTCTTTCTTCAATTCATTTTTCATTCTTCAATTCTTTTTATTTTTTCACTAACTACAATAAACCATTAAAAGTTACCAGACCTACAACACTATTTTAACGATTATTTTATTTCAGGAGAATTAGTATATGAACGCGCTGATATGATAGTAGCGCCTTTAACGATTAATCCTGAAAGGGCAGAATTTATAGAGTTTAGCAAACCTTTTAAATATCAGGGTATTACTATATTAGAAAAGAAGGTATGTATAAGACCAAATTACTATCATTCATACGAGTCAGTACATAATAAATAAAATTGACATAATATTTTTGTGGTTTTAGCCATCGAGGTCATCAACCCTGGTATCCTTCTTACAACCTTTCTCCAACACATTATGGATCTTAGTGATGGTATCTGTTCACGTGGTAGCTTTGGTATTATACTTATTGGATCGGTTTTCACCGTTTGGCAGATTCAAACTAGCAAATATTGATGGAACCGAGGAAGATGCCTTGAATCTGTCTAGTGCAATTTGGTTCGCTTGGGGTGTTCTTCTGAATAGCGGTATTGGAGAGGGTAATGATTAATTTATATTGATTATTATTTGATACTACTAAAGTCTAATTTGTGCTAATATTACACTTAAACATATGTTTATGTGAAATATAAACAAAAATAGATTGTGCGTACGTCTTTAGAATTTTCAAAGATAGGAAAAGATTTCCAAACATTTGTTTTAGATTGTTGTACAATTTGTGTGTTAATTTATACATTCTCTTATCAGGAACTCCGCGTAGCTTTTCAGCTAGAGTATTAGGTATGGTGTGGGCTGGTTTTGCAATGATAATTGTTGCATCATATACTGCTAATTTAGCAGCTTTCCTTGTGTTGGAAAGACCTAAGACTAAGCTAAGCGGAATTAATGACGCTAGAGTAAGTATCATTGAAAGCCTGTCTATTAAAAAAAAAAATTATTTAAAATATGTTTCTATACCTAGTACTATTCTTCTAGCTTCGAAACACCATGGAAAATTTAACCTGTGCCACAGTAAAAGGATCTGCCGTAGACATGTATTTCCGACGACAAGTGGAACTCTCAAACATGTACCGTACAATGGAGGCGAACAATTATGACAATGCTGAACAGGCTATACAAGATGTTAAAGATGGGTAAAATATTTAGACTTAATAACTAATCTACTTAGGTATATGTTGGGTTTCGCGCTGGGTCTCTACATTTTTTTTTACTTTGAGTAACCTGTAAGCTCTTTTCTTGTTCGTTCTACGCTTAGATATAGCCGTACAATTTAGTAATACATTATATTCGTTATAATTACGCAACTCATAATATAATAGGTAGTATATTAATAACAAATAAACAGTTAAGAATTAAATAGAAATTTATTTTCAGCAAGTTAATGGCTTTTATTTGGGATTCTTCGCGTCTAGAATTTGAAGCAGCTCAGGATTGTGAACTAGTTACTGCTGGAGAACTCTTCGGAAGGTCTGGTTATGGAGTAGGATTGCAGAAAGGGTCTCCTTGGGCTGATTTAGTTACCTTAGCCATTCTCGACTTTCACGAAAGTAAGCAATGAAACAAACACGTAATTTTAATCCATTTTAGTCGATTGAAGGAAATGAATTTAGAGTTTTTCAGACTTGATTAAAATTTTACATAACCTTGTACGTAAATGTATTGCGACTTAATTATCAAATCAATTATGGGTTTACTTTTACAAAATAAGTTAACGGAAAATTGTATTTTTTTAACAAAATCATTATGTAACATACCAAAATTGTATTTTTTTAACAAAATCATTAAGTAACATACGATTAATGTTTATTCCAGGTGGCATTATGGAATCTTTCGATAATAAATGGATTCTTCGAAACAATATGCTCAACTGTGAAGAGAATGAAAAAACTCCGAACACGTTAGGCTTGAAAAACATGGCTGGGGTATTCATACTCGTATTGGCTGGCATTATCGGAGGAATAGTGCTTATTGTTATTGAAGTGGTGTACAAAAAACATCAAATAAAAAAGCAGAAGAGGATGGAGATAGCTCGTCACGCTGCAGATAGATGGCGAGGCGCAGTCGAGGTAAACCGAACCAAAATTGGAGTTATCTCCATGGAGTCCGTTGATGTCATCGACAAAAAACAACTCGAATCAAAAATATAAACGACCATGGCTTTCGATATAATTACATTTGTTAAATTATTACTCACAATAAATATTTATCATGTTTCATTTAGTTTTTAATTCCATGTAGTAAAGCGTGGTGCTTATGGACGTTCTGGGACGTCTCACTGACAGCTTCGTAAGTACAATATTGTGTTTAAAGTCGGTCCGCCCAACGTGAAATGACCATTGTTTATTTTTCAGAAACGAAAGACGCTGAGGGCGGCTATTCTGCCTTCACAGCGTCGAGCGAAGTCAAATGGAGTGAAAGAAGCGGGGAGTATAAGTTTGGTGGTGGACAGAGGAGCCAGGAGGAGGGATGAGCTGCCTCGCATACCTCGCTACAGTCCCGCGTACACACCTGATGTATCACATCTCGTAATTTAAAACGTATAAATAGGATTAGTTAACCCCAATAGGGCTAACGACTAGTTAATTAATAATTTGATAGATATCAAATATTCCTTCTTCTCAAATAGTAAAACGTGAGAAGCCTATTTTATACTGTAATTAATAGGTACTATTTCAAAGACATCGAAAGCCTAATCAAATTCGACTTATTTAACGTTTTATACCTATTCCATGTCTTACTAATTTGAACAAAAATAGTTTACTATTGCTCAATTTAAATATTTACATGCTCAGGTTATAACATTTTACATTATCCAGTATGTACTGGTAATAAAAGATAGGTAACTGTATTAAATGTGTTATAGAATTAGTAAAAGTAAGTATATATTTAACCCGATGGTAGTGATTTCAATGCCTACTTAGATAATACAAATATGTTTATCGTGTGGCTATAACACTGTCTAAAAATAATTACAATTTCGAGTAACCATGTATAACAATTTTCTAAAATAAATTTATTAAGGGTACTTTTTAGATTGAAGTGTCAGTATCAGTTAGGCTTTAAATTAAATAACCTAAAGTAATTCTGTGTCCAATATAATCTTATGATTAAACTATAATTTCATTAACTAGTCACAAATATTTAAAAAAAGAATTATTTTCCATGTCATCAATTATGTATAAAACAATATAAATAAAAAACATTGAAAGTCCATTATAAATTTGCTCAAATATTTTTTTTTAATTATGCATTGTTACTCATTAATAAATTATTTTGTTGTAATTGTTCAATGAGATGTGCAATAAAAATAATTGTAATTATTGTGTCTTTCATTTAAAATATCTATCTTCCTGTTTTAAGTTGATAAGTTAAATTGTTCGAATATACGCTTCATCAATCATCAAAACACTAGTTGAAGCACAAATGATAAAATAAAATATATTCTTATAAATTGTTGACTAGAATATTCCTTAAATAAATGCTTTACAAATATGACATACATAGGTATTTGCTAATTAAACAAAAAGATTTTTATTTGTAAGAATGTAAATTAAAGATTTTTTATCGCAATTTTTTACATAAAAAACAATTTACTACCTTTTTTTAGTATAATTCTCCCATTTAGTGGGAAGACAAAGGGACTGAGCCCATACAGCCACGTCTTTAGTTATATTTTTCTTTGCCTTTTGTAAAGTGATAGTGAACTTTACAAAAAACCTCGACGAATCTTGGAGCAATCGGAACGGCGCTACTAAGCGCTCTCAAATGAATTCTTCATTTCTTGGACACTTATTAGCTAGTTTACTGCATGATACACTATCACAATCATACATTAAACCACTTTATGCACCAAAAAAGGAATATTCAATCGAGATTACAAATCGACGCCGCCAGATTCCCGCCAAAACTCCCCTAATTTACTACCTATCTGAATTTTGTCATTGTCACAGTCAGAAACGTAGGTAGGTAGTGATAACATTCTCTTTGACAGTCAGTTGATACATCTAAATATCTAATCTAGTACTAGTCAGTTATAATATTTTATAAGTTATATGACATATCACTCAAAATTTAGTGTACTTACAATAGTAGTAAAGTAGATTGCGATAATTTTAAATTAATTATTTGCTAAATAAGGCTAATTATAGGTACCTATTGAATATAACATTTGTGCAATAAAACTACATACGTTATGGAATTCAAACCGGTATCTCATGTCTTGTTCGATATGGATGGACTTTTAATAAGTAAATATTATTTATTGATAAATGATAAGTATGATAAATTATTGATTTATTTTATTACTTACTTCCCATAAATTCCAGATACCGAAGAGTTATACACCGAACTCTTTCAAAACATTCTTTCAAAATATGGAAAGGATTTTACTTTTGAATTAAAACTTAAATTAATGGGTCGGCAAGCTCACGAATCTGCAAAAATTATAATATCAGAACTAGAGCTCCCCTTATCTGTAGAAGAGTTTTTAGTTGAAAGTAAAAAAGGAGAAAAAATATTTGAAGATAGCAAGTTACTGCCAGGTAATTTAATTTAGTACTATTTGTTTTTTGTGTATTAAAATTATTTTAATTTCTTAAATTTATGATGAAATAAGTACTGATGATCAGAATATTATGAATATTCCAAAAACCAATTATGTTCTCATGCTTTATTGATCAATACACATGACATGACATTGATCAAAAATTTAAAAAAACTACAAATTTAATGGTATTTTTTGAAGAAGTTCCGTTTTTATAGATTGTGAAATTTTTTAGGAGCGAAAAAATTAATTGAACATTTACACAAACACCATATACCCATAGGATTAGCTACAAGTTCTACTGAAGATAGCTATCATTTAAAAACAGACAAAAATCATTCAGATCTATTCTCATTGCTTCCTTATAAAACATTTGGTAGTTCTGATCCTAAAGTAAAATTGGGCAAACCGCACCCAGATATATTTATAGTAGCTGCTGAAAAGTTTCCAGACAAACCTAGCCTAGATAAGGTATGTTGTAATATTGTAAAAAGTAGTTTTTATATTTTTTCACCTAACTGAACTACATAACTGAGATCACAATTAGTTAATTAAAACATTGTAACTTTATTTGCAGTGTTTAGTATTTGAAGATGCAGTGAATGGGGTAAAAGCTGCCTTAGCAGCCGGTATGCAAGTTGTATTGGTACCAGATCCTAGAATAGACAAGAGTTTGACTAAAGAAGCAACATTAGTGCTCAACAGCCTAGAGGAGTTCACACCACAACTTTTTGGGTTACCTCCTTACGATGATTGAAATCTTTAATATTATTAAATAATTTATTGTTGTAAAATGAGTATGTGGTATAGGCATATTAAAAGGTTTTAAATTTTATATATTCCTAATATGAGCTTATTTGTGATATAAAAATATATTGTGTCATGTATTGTAAAAAGTGTATTTACCTCTGTTACTGTTTTAAATTGCTTTTAAGTTCCGTACGTAAAAAGAAAAAACAATCCTTATCCTTAAAATGAATTTTTGGGTCTGTCTGTCCCTTTGTGAGGAACGGAGACCCTTTATTTCGGAATGCGCTAAGGCATCAAAGTGAGAGTCAAACTCGAATAAAAAGGTTAAATTAAATCTACTAGATCAAATTGCAAAATTATTTTTAACATTTAGAATAGGCTTATTCCTTCTGATAATATCTGTTATCAAGTTACCTTATCTTTTGGCTACAAAAGTTCCTACTTCCTACCTACTAATATTATAAATGTGAAAGTGTGAGAATGTATGTATGTTTGTGCTTCTTTCACGCAAAAACAGCTGGACCGATTGAGTTGAAATTTGGTATGTAGATGGGTGATATCCCGGCATTCCCCTGGGAACGGGAACTGCGCGGGTAAAATCCCGGAGCGCAGCTAGTACAGTATAATTCTAGTTATAGACATACATAATAATTATATAAAAGTACAAATATATAGGTTGCTGTTTGTACATGTTAATGGCGACCTTCTATTAAAGAGTGGTTTCTACCGAGTAACAATTTCATTTTAATAGCTTACACAAACTCATTATTATAATAAGTTAAGTGTACATATCTTGTTTATAATCAGAAGTTAAGTGTGTAGTGTGATTCAGTAATAATAAGGAAAACCAGATAAGTTTAAATAAAACACGAATTTTTAACACATCTATATATTTACATAAGAAATTTAACAGTGCCATAATCGAAACATACATAAATCTTAAATTAAGAGCTATAGTGCTCCGATTGCATGTTTATAAGCAAGCCCAAAACAATTTGATTGCCAGGAAGAAAAAAAGGAATGTATTTAGTCCAGCCAAAACCGAGGATAGGTATAAGCTGTTATGGATAGGAGCCTTTGACTGAACTAATTGTTGAACTGCAAGAATGAAGTTTGACACTACACTGCGCCCAGTCAAATCTTTACCTCGATTTGAGTGAACATAACATAGGATGCTGCTGTCAAATGCCATTCTTACAGTCACCATTGATTCCCTAAAAAAACTCCGATGGGTATAGTTTGTAAACTTTGGAATATGTAGAAGAGAATAGAACACGACCTATGAAGCATTCATTGTGCATAATACTGAATATTGGATGATGTATCTATATCATATTAACGGTAATATTTTCATATGATCTATAAGTAACATTTAATATATTGTTTCCAAACGCCTATAAACTACATCCTCTAATACATAACATGGGCTACTTGAATGAATTGTAATAATAAAATATTTATTAGAATAACGGGTATTTAGCGGCGAAACTAATGTACGACGTTAGTATTAATTTTTAAAACCAGGTTTCAGACAAAACACATATTCACACATTGTATACATTTTCTGGCGACTTAACATTCATCAGAATACATTCTAAACAGCGATAGAATTATACACATTAAAATCGATATTATTAATTAGGCAAAAAAAACTTTTATAATTCTACTAATAATAAATGTTTTAAATATTTTGTTAGTAGTAACAAGTGTTTTATGGTTGACTGTTTAGTCGGTGAATTTACGGTTAGGGTTGCGACCGAACAAAGCGGTACGGATTTCGGGAAGGAGCTGCTGAGCGATCAGTTCCAAACGCGATTCCAAGGTGTTGCAAATCTGAAAAATTGACAATGTTTGATTTTTCAAAGTTATCATACAAGTTCAAAACAACTGATACACATTTTCACTGAAAATTTAAAAATTATGAATTTGACTGTAAACTTGTATAATACTTACACAATTAAATAATTCCAACAGCCTTAAACGCAACATGAGTAATGGAGAGAAATATGTTTATTTATAAATAAATAAATAACATACCTTGATCCGTCCCTTAGCAGCAATAAGTTCGATCCCACCGCAGGTATCAGGTGGTAAAAAGTTTTCATTGTCAACCTTGAGCTGTACATCCTTCTTGATCTTCTCTTTGTAGTCAGCCTGAGCACGGCCTACCAGGGACTCTACAAGGGCTTTGTCCACTTGTTTTACACGGAGGGTGACTGTCGGCTCCACGAGCTGTAATTGTTGATACAGATGTTAGAAAGAAAATGCTGTTAATACTACATAATACCTGGCTCCCTGGCAAAAATCATTATTAGTGATAAGACCACCAATTCTATATACATACAAAGTTTTTGTAGAAATTGTATTTTACTTTGTACTTGTGATGAAGAATAAATAAATATTTAAGATATTTATATTATCAGACCAAATAATTAATTGGTTTATCTGAAGAAGTTTGTTTCTTATGATAGACTGGTTCAATCACAATGACAATTGTAGAGTTAGTTCTTACTTGGAACAGAGCCTGTACGACGAGTGTGACAAGTAGATCTGAGTACAGCTTGTTGTCATTGGGAACTTCAGCCAGGCGCTTGCGGGCCTCGTCAAGGACATTACGTACGTGATCCTCACGTACTTTGAGTACCTTAAGACGAGCTTGGTTCAGCATATTTGATGATTGACTGTCGACAAAGATAAATTCATTGAGTGTTTTATGAAATGTAGAGGTTTTTTTAATCACATTTGTGTTTTTGGGTATGGTTAAATGTGTCTAAGCTGTCTCAATTCAAATTTTGTCATGGAGTTTCTACAAACTTGAATGTAAAATAATTTTACTAAATATTGGAAGCAGCATTTGCTGTTTCATTCAACATCTAATTTGAAATTTTTCAGTTTTAAATTATATGTAAATGTGTGTGATACTTTGTTTTTTAATAATAGTAATAATACTGTTACATTGTGATATTTTATGACTCGGAAATGCTGAACAACAAAATCTCAGAGAAAAAAATAAATATTGTTTTATATATCACTGCATATTCTAAATGAAATCACAATCAATTTTAACCTTAATAAGGAATTTTTATATAGATAATTGTGTAATTTGTAATAGTCACATGGTTCCAAGATTATCAATCACAAGAAGTGATAATGCTGTTCAAGCAAATATTTTAGCATTTTTGGATCATTGGTACTAGAATGGCATAACCTACATCTTTTTCTGGAGCTCAACCTGTTTTTCTTTCTTTTCATAATACTCCATAATCTTTAGCCGTTGCTGTTGAACCAAACGGCCTTTTTCGATGTTGAATTCCTCCTCCGCCTTAGCATCGATTTCTTCGGCCTTTTCATTAGCCTCTTGTTCGATGAAGGCCATCATATGCTTGATCTAAACAAAAAACCATATTTTTCATCGTCCATCACCATTTAACATTCAAAATTTAGATTATCAATATGGTAATAGCAAACTGGGATGCCCTGGATCTTGACATACTCATTGCTAAGAAAACTACGTGTTTTAATTATAGGTAAATTATAGTGGTAAATGCATATATACCTGCTTTTGAACATCTGCATCGCTGAGCGCCATGGCTGATAGTTATTTTATAACACCACTAACACGTAAAACAACCGATATTGAGCCAGAAAATTAAACACTGGCCGAAGACGAAGAGGTCAGTCGACGCCTATCAGACGTATTTCTCCATTGAAATATCATATGATCTCAAAGTTGCCATTTAATCAACGAATTTACCGTATGACTGTTCATAGACAATATTTGTCTTTCTTAAAACTTCTATAAAAATAAATTTGCCTTTTAAAAAAACCTATTTTTCAGTACTAATATTTTTTTATACCTTAAGCTTTCAATCAACATTTTAAATAAAAATGCAATAAAACTTTATTTACATATTCTTGGAGGTAGTTTCGAAAAAATGTGTTGCATTCATTATCTTAAGTTTTTAAATTATGATTGATTGTAAAACCTATGTATTTAGCGCCTTCAATTACAAAAAATTACAATTAAAGGAACTACTAGAAATATCCAAAATGAGAAAACGAACAAGTGGAAAAAAAAACTCATCACAACAGGTTCGTATAATATTAATGTTTCTAATACTTTTTTTATAAGTAAGATTCATTAAATGAAGTCATAAATTTTGTATATCATGAAAATATTTTTTAATATTTTCTAACTGGAATATTGTAAAATATGACGTAAATACTATATGAACATTAATTTCATGCGGTAACTTTTTTACGTTTTCATAATGCTTTTCATGTTATTTTTTAAAGATATATCAATAGACCATCCAAATTATAGTTTTTGAAAATATCTTTGATTTTGTGAACGAATATGTGAAAAGAAAAATTAAAAACAAAGAAAAGATTAATAAATCTATAAAAGTCCATACACTTTTTATTGGAATTATATATTATATCTAATTACAATATATAGGTGACTTAATTTGTAAATTTCCGCTCTAACAATATGGCCGCCAGTTGTTTAGGGTAATGTGGCGTTCGACAAATCTGAGTGAAATTGTTAAAAAACTAAATAGTGACGTTAAGATGTATAAAGTTTCGAGTGTTTTATAGCAGTGTTCTATGGAAAGATAGGCTTGCATATTTTTTTAGTTGGTGCACTAAATTTTAAATGCAGTAAAATTGAACAGTCAACAAACTTTTGTTTATTTCATTCAAGTGGAATTATTTAATTTTCTTATGGTGTATACGAGTATGTTCAATCAATACGGTAACTGAAATAAGAATTAAGGACTGACGTTGACACATTAGGTAAATATTTTATGATTTTATTTGATAGTGAACTGAAATTGGAACGTCTTCCAGGGTCGCCATTGTTTGACAGGCGAATAAATAACCATCTTGATCTACGTATATCAACTTTTGTTATTATTGACTGTTATCACTAAATAAATTTCTTCAAAATGACAAACCAGCCACATACTCTATCATTTTTATACAAGGCATAAAACATATGTAACATAAATTTAATTGTATCTTTGGGTTAAACGTAAGTTTTACGTGTTAAATGTAATTCCAGTTGTCCATGACACAATTTATCATGAAAAAATTAAACTTTTATTTATTTAAGGACTGATTTTCTTGTTTAACATTTTTGTACAATTCTGTTACATTGAAAATTCTAGTTTACTTAATTTTTTATATTAATGTGTTATACTCTCATTTAGGAATCTCTCTGTGTGCTATTTTTTTATACTCTCTTGAAACCTAACCTAAGTCATGCAAAGAATAGCTGAAGATATCAAGACATAACTTGTTGGAATATAAAAAACTTTTCTATGCAATGTTAGTATTTCAATATTCATAGTGACGAAGAAGTAGAAACTGAGCTACTACTTAACTGTAAATTTTCTCATTATTATATTGATGTGTATGTTTTGGTTCTGTAGTCCATATTTATTATTATATTTTTATCTATATTTTACATCAATACAAAAAGAGACTGTTTTCTTTCCATTTAATCATTACATATATATTGTTAAAAATAAAACAGTTTTGTAGTTATTAAAGAAACAAAGGTTGTAAGGTCTTTGTACCTCTATTGATTTGGTTTTATTAGGTGTAATTATATGTATATCTGATGTTTTAGTTAACCATTATTTAGTTTTAGTATTCTGTTTTGTAAAATATAAATTAGAATTACACATGATTAAGTATTCTACAAATGCAAATTGTTTAATATTCTTAAAACTATCTAATTAAATAAACTAAAAAAAAATTGCTTAGCCAATATGGGTTACCTAATAATATGTACAGTAAAACTACAATGAAATGATTGGGGGTCATAGGTATTCAGGCAACATAACGCATAAAATAACACTAGTTTACACGGTTTTCATACCCCAGCCGAAAGTTGTTATTTTATTTTGTGTTTAGGTAGAACTATCCAGAAAAAATAATAAAAAAATTCTGTCACGTCTGGTTTGAAAAATATTCATTTTCTTGAAGGGAAATACAAAAATTTTAGGATTAATACAAAAATAAATTAGAAATGACTAATTTTTGCTTTCTTTTTATAGTTATTTGAATCAGTTTCTTTTATGATATACCAACAGTAATCCCCTAACATATTTTCATCCCAAAATCCTTGATGTCGTTCTTCGAAAGTCCTTAAATCTTGGTGAAAACGTTCACGCTGTTCGTCACTCATACTTCCTAAGTTTTCAGGGAAAAAATCCAGATGAGAGTGTAAAAAGTGAATCTTTAATGACATGTTTACTCCCATATCATGAAAGTTTTTCAATAAATTGTTAACAATTTCTTCATAATTTTCAACAAAATTTTCTACAAGCATTTTAAATGAGTTCCAAGCAGACTTTTCTTTAACCGATAAAAGGTTTTCAAACTGAGAATCTTTCACTTTTTTACGGATTTGTGGACTATTTTACTGATTAATTAAATGTGGAGTATTTTCTTGAGGTGAAAATTCGTCAGAATCATTAGAAATCGACTTGAATTCAACATCACTTTGTCATCTAATATATTTGCACTCGAACTACCGGGACAAACTGGATGGGGTAGATCTTTTGAGTGTAAAATCGGCTTAGTAACAGGCGGAACATCGGCATACATAATACTTGCCTTATTTTTTTTGTTATATCCCAATGTCCTCGTAACACAAAAGTTACAATCATTTTCATGATTACTAGGTTCCTCCCATAGCATTTGCGAACCAAATGGAAGGTAAACTTGTTCTCCTGATGACCACTGGAGTAAGATGATTCTACAGCTTTCGCAAAACACGTGAGGCACCCACTTTTTATCTTGATTTGCAACAGAAAATCCAAAATAATGAAGATATGCAGTTTTTAACGACTCTGCAATAGGTCTTCTCATTTTTTAAAATATAAACTGTCCACAAACATAACAAAAACTGTCAAAACTTCGATTGCACTTTCTACTAGCCATTTTAAATCAATCCAAAGCAAAGTAACTGTCGTTTGAAGCGAACGAATAAACAATAAAATATCACCACCACGTCATGTAGTTAAAAAAAAACAGTTGACTGCAGAAAAAAATTCCGACGTGATAAAATATTTCTGCTTACACTTTTAGGTTTAGGGAAGATAGATTAACATATTAACATACATTCGGTTCGGGGTATAAATAAAAAGTAAAATTTTGTAAACTAGTGTAATCTGCAATCTGTCTGCTAGATTAAATCTTATCATTACTTACATATAGTTTCTCTGACTTCTTAATTAATTTAAACTGATTTTTTACCCACTGGATCAAGTACTTCTACCTAGACCCTTTTTTGGTAAGACAGCTTGTCTGTAGCTTGTAATAAGAGGTATAGCTTTTGTAAAGTTTATGTCTCTAAAGACTTAAATAGCATGTAAAGTAGTCATGAAAAGTCAGTCAATTATATCTTTATTCAACTAGCTATATATAGTAACACTTTGGAACTGTTACGGTATTACTAAATAACCATTTACCAGCAATGATTATTCTAAAGTGTGATTCTTAAAATTTCAGGGTATGGCAAACTTGAATTATCAACAAGCGCCTAGAAGCCTCGTTAGCGGAGGCGTCGGGGGGCGAGTGGGTTCCGGTCTCGTGAGCGGAGTGTCAGGCCATGTGACGCCGACGTTCGGCGGGCCGCTCTCGCCGGGCCGGGGCGGGGCGACGGCGATGCCCGGAGGTGCTCCCCCGTCCATGGCATCGAGGTCGACGTTGTTTGGACAGCGGGCGTTTGCTGACCGAAGGGTGCCAATGCCGACTCCACTGTCACAAGCTAACTCAAATTCTATGGTATGTTTCGTTTGTAAGTCATTACTAACATGTACTAAGTCATATAATCTTACTTCTTACTCTTAAGAAATGTATTCTACAATGACTACATACATTATAATCAAAGAAACTAGGAAAATGATAATTATGACTACATACATTATAATCAAAGAAACTAGGAAAATGATAATTAATGTTTGCAATGTAACTTTGATCTGAATTGAATCTATTGTTCAAAACTGTTCTCAAGACAGACAATTGTTATTTCTAGGTAATTAGCCAATTTATTAGTATGCTGTTTGAACTGTTACATGTTGTATTATAATAAGATTATAATAAATTGAAGCTAAACATTCGATTATTATTTTCCTAGCTTGAATATATAGCCTCCAACCCCTAAAATCATACAATACGGTTATTTTTCCACCTGAAATGAATGCA
>JADANM010003353.1:4042760-4062401 GCA_026213755.1 Eurema hecabe
CGTCACTGAAGGGATCCGATTTATGTCTGACGTCACTGTTGACTGAGAGTGGCATTTTGTTAGCTATTGTTTACGATTATCGGATCTGATATCCTCTATTCTGTTGCCTTGTTTTTATTTATATAAATAAGGTATGCCGTTGATATTGTTTCTTTTCACGTAGTCGGTAAATATAGAATCTTTGGTATGCGAAAGTATGGAGAAACAACCC
Organism: Eurema hecabe; assembly: GCA_026213755.1. Lineage (NCBI taxonomy): Eukaryota > Metazoa > Arthropoda > Insecta > Lepidoptera > Pieridae > Terias > Terias hecabe. The sequence goes on from JADANM010003353.1 coordinate 4,042,972, forward strand.
ACCACTTATGTCTAAGGTTGCTTAAAATAAAAGTCTCCTTAAACTTTTATTCTAGATACTATGTTTTATCACAGAAAAGCACTTAAGACATTGCTCATTATAAGATATAGCTTTTAAAATAATAGTCCGTTACGAGACGCGAATTTCAAATGAAGTAATTTTAATTATTTATGCTAATTTCGTAAATATAATGTATTCATATCATAACAAATGCTATAACAGCGTTAAAACAGTATTACACACACAAAGACGCAAAATGAAGCGGCTTATCTCTCACAACATTGACTCACCGTTCGTTAAAATAATACCAATTTCATTGTCAAACATTCAAGAGCCTGAGGCTCGATACCGACACTTATATCGCGTTACATAATATTTTACAGTATGTTTTTTTAATTAACACTGCGAATAAACAGAAAAAAAATTGAACTGATAATTTATTTTTTAAATTTGATTTTTGAGTGACAGTTTTACAAAGCTGTCACTTAATTTTCTTTAAAGGAATTTGAATTTAGAAGTCGCTTTTTGTTTTAATTTTTATTTTAAGTACGTGTGACCAGTACATACAGTTTTTTTTTATCTGGACGGCTATCTTTTTTATTTGAAATAAACAGGATATTTAAAAATAAATCGTTTAGAAATATATTCCGTATTAAATTTAAAATCACAAAACAGAGACAAAGTCCCAAATAAGTAGATTTTAAACTTTTAGTAAAAGCAATTTCGTTTCGCGTCCAGAAATGCAATTATCATTCCCTTGTTATGTTAAACAATTTTGTTAACCAACGCACGTGTTTTGGGTAGCAATTAAATCATAAACAAGATTAAATTCTGTCAGAATTTTCTGCGTATTCATTCAGCTTTACTGAAACGGAGACTAGAATTCATTTAAATCTGCAAATTATACGTCGACATTAAACTTCGAGTTATTTCGCGCTTGGCTTCCGTATTTTGTTTTATTTTCAGAATATATGAGGAACTTCTTACTGAGAAAGCAGGATGTTGTCAGTAAGAATTTCTAGGAAGATTTTAGAAAGACTCTAACTGACTCTTAAATTTAACACTTTTCATATAAGTCGATAAATTATTAAGAAATGTGTATCATTATTATTTATCATTATTATTAGGTACAAAATAAAGTCGCTTTCTTCCGTCGGTTCCGTATTCTTAAAACTTTAAAAGTAAGCTACCGATTTTTTTTATTTAAAAGGATGGTTCCTTCCTTATATTAACAAGGAAGGATATATAATATATGCATAATGCATGCGTGCTAAGTCTGGGCTGGTCGCTAATATTCTATACATCGTATATAGATATCGTAAGCTGTAAGATTTTAGATAACATAAGATATCATAGCGAATCATAAGCATTCGTGATAATTTTCACTAAGAATTCTTAAGGAAATAGAGCATATAAATGCGTATAGCGTTAAGGGAATACATTTATGGGACCTACACAAAGGACAGAGTGATTAATGCGCACGATTTTCTTGAACGTTTCATTGTACTCGAAAGGGCATATAAATGGATGCAAAATCTTTTCCCTTAAATAAATACCATAAATATATGGAAATGAAAATTCTTTTTAGATTATTAAATAGTTAACCTATTTTTTAATAGATGTTCAATGGAATTAAGAATCAAAGCGACTAAATGGTAATAGAATTTAGTAAATTTTTTAATGTGGTTAAAGTAACTAATTTATAGTAATAACATTGTGTTAATTGTACTCATACTATGTATTAGCGCATTTATAATATCAAGTGCATAATGCATAATTAAAATTATTTCATTGGAACCCTAATTTTATAATTATCAAACGTTTTATTTATGGCTCTTAGGACTTTAAATGAATCACATTAAAGATTTGTCGTGTAGGTAGATTACAGCTTCGATTATAATTATTGATACTTTTTAGACGTGGCAACGTCTTAATATTTGATTGCCATGAACTTGACTCATGTGGCGTTACTCTGAGGCGTTCCATTTAAGGTAAGAACCTAGCGAGAGCGCGGAACGAGCGACAAAGAAGCACAATTTCTTCAGTATTTTTTGTGACGTTGTCACGTTTATCTATAGTCAGTAAACCGATTTTATAGACCGTTGATTATTTTTCTATATTTCACGCGAACGGAAAATACTAATAAAACCATAGATTATACATACTTTTTTTATCGGTATTATATGGATACGAGATGGCAACTCCTCTTGCAAAACCGCGTGACGAAGCACATTTTTTAATAAATGTATTTCAAAAAGCCTAACCATATTTAACAATAGTAGATTAGCATAAAAATATAGCCATTCATTTTGCTGTTCATTTCGCTTGATTTCTTTTGCTTGAAATAATAAAAGTAACTGATTATTCATTGTATGCCCACGCACACCTACGCACAAATTTCCAATGCTTAAATTAAAAAGAAAGGAATTTATATTTCTCGGATATGTGGATGATTATAAATTCTGCTGACTTAATGTTAACTTAATATAGTCACGAATAAATGGATTAGGAGTTTCTTTAGAACATCGTTCTCAGCTATTTCCTCTATTTGGAATGTGTCTGGATAACTGGTAAACTAGCTAAAATTCCCATATTTATGTGAGGCTACTTAAAATGTGTGATAGTTTAATTTACATGCAGAGTTTGGGTCGGGTCGAATGAAATCTCCTAAGAAATTATGCCGTGCCAGATATCGAGAAACCACTGTAAGGTCTGCTTGCTTCTTAAGCATAATAATTAGCAATTTTAGGACATTTTCTTCTTATAAGCGATTTCACATTATGGTTAGAGAATACGTGGTATTTAAAATTTATTATCTATACTTAATAAATATAATAGATTTCTATAAAAAAATTGCATTTAAAAATCTCCAGAACGGCTCCATCCAAGTTTTTTTCAACGCATTAGTCATCGTAATAGGGTCCTAAATTAAATTTAAATGAAATGCCTCAAATCTCAATGTAATAATCTTTGCCTTATTTATTTGTATACAAAAGATAATAAATAAAATTATGTCTTGTTGTCTTGTACAAAGATTATACCAAACAACAGATTAAATAGTTTGAATGCATCCGATTCTTATTACGTTTTGAGGATCAGTTACCAATTTGCAGTTTGGCAACCAGCCTGCATTTTAGATTAAGCTTTTAGCAGAAATAATAGAACAACGACCAGGTTATAACGTGCAAATATACAAGCTATACGATAGGATATGGCAACAATTTTGTACAAATGACATCGCTGCTTCGCTCCATATCATTCGCAATATGTTTTTTGATGCTACATGAGGCGGATGAGAGCGTCTCGCATGACGTTAAGTGACGTTGCCTATAAATATTCACAATCCCCAGAAAAATAATACAGTTTACTTGGGAAAAGTAAATGCTACTTATAAACATAGGTAAATAAGGATTTCAGAATTATTGGAATTTTTATAATAATGATATTAAGAATTAAAAAGATATATTAGGACTCTTATATTGACAAATCTTACGGCACGTTAGGTAACACGTCCTATTATAACTCATAATAATGAGGGAGGAAAATACTCGTCTACATCAGGGAATGGACTGGAAAAGCCACAGCAGAACACCTGTTTTGTTGACTCTTCGGTTGGCTGGCGACAGTACAAGGAGTTGATGGGAAACCTCCAGTAATAGAATGTCATCAAACTTATAGCATGGTGTGATAGGTTTCGCTAATGCAAGTAAGAAATATACATAAACATTCGATCTAACATATTGGCAAGGGGCATACAAATAGTGTAGGTGAAGTTTAAGCACTATCCGAGCGGCTTATAGGGTGCGTATAAATTATCTAGATCGGTGAGACGGTCTGGTCCCGCGTTATCGTGAGCTAAATTAATCTGCACCCAGGCTTCGTGATCGACAATTAATGGGTTGCGGATAAACCCGCGCGACCCGGCTTGTGTTTCATGCATAGCTTATAATCAAATTCAATTTGTTATTTAGAAACATTACGTACTAGTATTCAGTGCGGTTTTAAGTTGGTAGTACTCATAGAGGTAGGCAGTGTTATGATTTAATAGGTCTTTTTCGATAATTATTAATTATTGACATAGTATATATTATCATAATATATATTATCATAATAAATAATACTGTGTCTTGTTAACAATCGTATTCGATTTCGTTTTTTTTCGTTGGTTGAGACAGATGCTATTTCGTACCTTTAAATACTATATCTATGTGACATTTTTTTTATACAATATAACACCAAAGAACAACGCAAAAGCAGATCTAAACATGGTAAATAAATAATTGATTTTGCATGACTGACTCAAAACTAAAAAGATGCCAATAATCATGAACGCTCTAATTGACTCGATCTCTTTTGAATTGTAAATGCAAGCTGTAACTGATTTACGAGACAGAGTCTATTGAAGGCATTCGATAGATACCTATTATAGACATGTAGGTACAAGTTATACGCTGCCATGGATTTTAATAGTAAATTATTCATTGTTTATTTTACTTTATTTAATAACAAAAATGTTCACGTACAATTGCATTTGATCTATTTACACAATTCACATCAAAGATGTGAAGGGGAAAGCTAACGCTAACATATAAATTAATTTTATGATAAATCTCAAGCTTTGTGAAAGCTTTTAATAATACTAAACTATAATTACGGTATAAAAATGGTTAACACTTTCGACCAGCAATTTTTAAGATTACTCGTCTGTTTGAAACGAAAATCGTTGTTTATATTTAAAAACTAAGAGATAATAGGATTTACAACAGTGTTGAATTTTCGATTACTGTTGCTCAAGACGAAAAAAAAAATTGAAAAGATATCGTTTGCGCGATTCAAAGTTTTTTGCCATGAAAGACCTGTGAGTGTGAACAATAATTACAGGCTTTAAAGTTATTAATTTTCATCCACATTGTTGAACAGTTTAATTCAATAAATATGTATGCACATTTATTATATTATCGTATAATCCATCACGGGGCGAACCTCAGCTATAGTTTTAATTAACGGACGGCATTTTTGATTAATTAATCTCTTCACGCTACTCCGACATTTACTTTCCCACAAGCATAAATTATGTGAACCTAATATCCTTAAGGCTTATAATATCAAGTGCTAGTACTTCTATGAGGTGATTTTTCTAGAAAATGCACGTAATGCAGGATAAATGTTTCTTTGTTATTCCCACGGGATACACTGAAGGAGGTAATTCCGTGTGGTCCATGTTAGATAAACGTTAAAAATTGCACTCTTTACAGCATAGTACATTTCCCGGTACGTGCACGATGTACCATTTTTGTGTTTTAGATTCAGTGTTCCAATAAATAACGGAATAGGTTTCTTTAGTACAAGTAATAAGGAAAACAGTATCTTGTGACTTGTTTATTAAATAAAAACCCGAGCTATTTAAAAAGAATTTCGTGTTTAATAAATTAAGTAGGATTCTTTATACACATGACCTGTTATACGCAATTAACAAAGTTTTAAACGAATTTGCTACAAAATAAGCTTCTAAATACATATAGCAACATTTGCAAAGCATCTCAACGAGGTATCAGATCTCTATCGTGTACTTTTATCCTTTCCAATGTCTATTTGATCTTCTCGTACATTCGGTATTCGAGCTCAGAGGGATTTTCCTCGCAAACAATAGAACATGTTATGAGTGCATTTGAGTTGTTACGATACAACTAAGAACGGCTAAGTCTAGATTGTTCGTAATTTCATCCATATAAGTTTGTGAAATTTGATGATGCATAAGAATTCTCATATATTTTTGTACTTCTATTTATGTACTTTCAAAACAATTCTTTAGAAAGTACATTTGTATTAAGGTATTTGGTTTAATGTCCATATTTTTTATTCATGATTTTAAATGTTAGAATAAGCTCAAGTTATCTCAATAAAAAGAAAACTTGAGCAGGAATCGATTTAGAGCGGAGCCGTGGAGGAACTCTTAAAGTAAAGAATTCTAATTTTCGCTTCTAATAAATAATAATACTATAGATACTACAGTTAATTTAAAGGGTTAACCCTTTTTTAAATTAATTTTGTAATCTTCAAGATATATCAAAGAAGTTGAGTTTTAAATCAAGTATTTTTTTATGAAAAGGGGATAAATATCATTTCTTTCTTAGCCTTAAAGATAACCTCTGTCGCAGAAGTGACTGCGCGGTAAAAATATATCTTTTTAAAGTGCTCGTGAATTCCTCTTCCTTTCAACTAACTCAGGTTCTGGCTTTCTCTAACGAGGGACAGCTGTGTTTGCAGTGTATCATAAGTATGTATCACAGTTCATTATTTTGTTAGCTTTGGTTGCTTGCGAGGCGTATTTTATTTAAAAACACTTTTCTCATTTATAACTTAAAAAAATACTACCTACAGTTTGAAATGATTAAATTTGAACCCCTACCTTGGCTCAGAGCAAAGTTCCAGGTAGCAGCACTGCATTGGTTATGGGCTGGCGTTTCTTTTTCCAACAGGAGTGCGTCCAGATCGTCTCACTACTTCGTAGTATAAAAAAAAAATTTACGATACATCCTTATAAGTATTAACTAACTCACTCAAATAAAACCAGTTAAAACATGTTTAAAAGGCAATTATAATAAAATTTGTTTTATATCACTTAAATAAAGCTGTGCTGTAAGTTTACCTATATTAAATATAAAATACACTTGGAATCGACATCGATTCGTATTCCATATTGTCCTTTAATAAATAAACATAAAAAAGCACAATATACTATCAAATTAAGAAACCTCTTTTACTGAAGTTGATTAAAAAATGGCTAAAGGTCCAAAAACATCTTCTTGATGGAAAAAATAGAATTAAGTTCCTTATTATAAAGATGTATACATATAATTTTACACGTATTTTCATATGCAGATCTAGTATTAAAACCAGAAATCAGTTTAAAACTAGCATAAATATGTCTCATGATCTCATCTCTAATGTACCTTAAGTACTTATTTTATAAGTAAACAATCGTTTCATTACGTACGAAACGACAATATCACTAAAGAATTCGTAAAGAGAATTAACGAAAGGTTCACAATGGATAATTCAAAAGTTTTATCTTCAACGAAAACTTCTGCATTGAAAAAGAAAGTTTTTAAGTTTACAGAGTTGCCTTATCTGATTCAATTGTGTAAAGAAAATTATCCAAAATGTGATTGGGTACATTTGAGTTTGTTGTTTGTTTTTTAATGAAAATATTCTTCACAATTAATAATATAATAATATTTCAGGACATTTATACACAGCGCCATCTAGCTCCAAGCTAAGCAGAAGCTTGTGTTATGGCAATTAGATAACGGAATAAATTACATATACATATTTTCTTTAATCTGTATGTTTTCTTATAATATCCATTCTAATATTATAAATGCGAAAGTAACTCTGTCTGTCTGTCTGTCTTTCCATCACGCAAAAACTACTGAACCGATTAGAACGAAATTTGATACACAGATGGTCTGGGAAAGACATAGGCTACTTTTTTTTAAATCAACCCCCAAAAGGTTGCGCGAGGGGTTGAATCTTTTTATAATTTTACGCTGTCACCGCCAAACCGCTAAACCGATTGTAGTTACATTTAGTACACGGATAGTCTAGAGTCTGAGATAAAACATAGGGGGAGGGAGGGGGGGGGGGGTTTAAAAAGGGGGGTTTCAAAGTTTATATGAAAGTCCACGCGGACGGAGTCGCGGGCAACAACTAGTAATATATAAATGAATATATAACAACAACAGATAAAAAACCGTGCCCTGCGATTTCACCATTATTAAATAGTATAGTATAGTGTTAATCCAGGGTTTAATCTCCCGTTAGTAATGAACCTGTCTGCGCCTCCTTCTCCCCCGAGGAGTACACGGTATCCGTTAGAGGATTTCCCCCACAAAAAGGTCTCCGGCTCGAAGGACCAAAAAGTATGTAGCGTCCTTGTTTGACGACTACACACTTTGGTTGTTGTAATAAAACAACTTTTCTTGATATGATAGTTATTTTAATCTTTATATATAATTTGATTATGTATATATATGATCATCGATATGATCGTTACTTGATATGTAAGCGCGCGATCGTCTTGTCTGACTGATAGAAGCGAAGTAATTTAATAATATTAAAGTAATTAAGCGCGTGTTAAAAACGCTGACAGTAGAAAAATAAACAATTGTACGATATGGATCGTACATCCTTCACATTACTACACCTAAACCCTTTCCAGTGGTTCTTGATTGACAGAGTGACAACAGTCATACATCTTTCTTTCTTTCTTCATTCTTCAAACACTATCGCGTTTTTATTAGAATTTGTTGAACTTCTTATATACTTATTTAGACACGTTTGGGACCAGCGGGACAAACAAAGATTTTATTTCACCGCATTGACCCGATGCGGTACGTTTATAGCCTCTCTTTATATTATTGTATTATTCTCCACACTGATCTGACCTTTGGTTAGTTTCTGTAGACGTGTTATCTAAATATACGCTGAGATAGGACTGACCATAACGTACGTTGAATAATCATTTTGATGTTTTATTTGGATACGGTAAATACAGAGATAATTTAAGAGATTGGTATATTCTTCAAAATGTTATTTATTTACGCACCCTGTGGTATATTTTAATAGTTATTTTGTTATATAGGAACATTTTTAGAAAAAATCGCTTTATTTATAAGTGATCTAATTAACCTGAAATAGTTTTATATAGAAAATGTAGTAAGTATTAGAAAAGATGCTAAGAATTTGAGTCGTAATTCGAGAAATATGTAGGAAAATGGGAGAATTTTAAATTTATTCTATCTATCGAAGCGTTCTAGCCAATTTGCGGCGAGCACTGAAATAGCGCCCGAACGAATCTACACAGGGCTGCAGTGTCCTTTATATTGTAAAACAAATAATAAAGTAAAGACAATGTGGTACATGGTTCATGTATCACATTATCAGAAATATTCAAAAAGAAAAGTCCAATTTAAATGGGATGAAATTTACAAACGAAATGTTATCTTGAAGTAGAAAAAAGCACTAAATTCGGTTTACCCAGTAGATAGTTCTAAAACATCAAACGAAAACAGTTGACTTTTTTGAATTCGCTTGAATATACGCGATAGTATAGTGTATATGTCGCAGGCGGATTCTAAATAAGTTTTTTTATAATGATGAATAACTAACCTAACCTAACCTAATATATAAAAAAACTAATATATGGCGACGAATACATTTAGGCGGTTTTTTACTTATCCGCATTGAATACGGCTAATCGTTGAACCGCCACTTTGCAAAACGGCCCTGTTTTGTAAAACGGCTAGCCGTAATGTAATACAGCGGATTATACAATCCGCCTGCGACATATATAATAAGTACTTGTAACGTGATCTAAACATTCCTGTACACACTGAAAAGTAAAAATGTTCAAGATCGTGTTCATTATTATTATCATCCTTTTAACAAAGATTGCGTAGAATAAATTATACATGTATGGTAGACATTCATGTTTATTGCCACTAAAACTTCAAGGGCATTGAACTCCTACAAATTCAGTGCATTTTTATGTTTCCAATTCCAGCTAATAGCAAAATTGAGAGCATTTTTGAGTCTCGAAATTGCTTAGTGCATAAAACTTTAAATACGGTTACGTGAGAGTTGAGAGAATGGGATAGCCGGTAAATCCATTCGATTTGGCAATCGCCGCTCGCGATTATTGGTTTTAAATTTTACTTTTTCTTTTCATTTCTAGGCAATTAAGTGCCTTTTATCCGTACTGTAAATTCGATGCAGATTTATACCTTCATATTTCGGTTCCTTTTTCGATATTTTCCACAGATTTATCTAGTATTTCCACTAACCATAGACAACGTTTGTAGGTTCGTTTTTTTCTATTGTTTGAAACGTATTGTTTTTATATATTATTTTATTTCATGGTATGCTTCTTTTATTCTAATAGTTTTGTTTTTGAATAAAAATGGAAAGCCTTTGTATCCGTCTCTGTGGACGTGCCATTGTCTAGCTTAAATACTTTGAAAGCCATGTTCAATAAATAAGCTGGACTTTATTTGAAATTTATCCCATAATTCCCTATATTATAATATATTTATAAACATGAATGCTAAATAGTGCCATGGGGTACAATGGTATTATATTATGTACCTATTATAATTATTGTATTTCAAGATTAGGTTATTTTTTAATGTAAACTGGATGAATTAAGGATACTTTGTATGAAAAGGGTTAATACCTAAGTAAGTACATTAAAAATAAAAATACTTATGGTATAAAAAAACTTAAGCCACCAGCAGCGGTTCTAAGCTAAAATTACCAGTGGTTATTACCTTAGAGACCGAAACCGCCCGACGATACGCGCCGTGTCCAGAAGTAGAACTGCTTTTTGCATCAGCTGCCCCTTGACCCAACCATCTTTCTCGATATACTCTTATACTCTTAAATTAACCTGTAGCTAATAAATTAAAAGAAAATCAGTTGGTATGTAGCATTTAAGTATTTAGATGAAATATGACAATTAATTTCACGTTATAAATATTGGCTTTGATTGTATCAACTTACATTTCATATGTATATCATATTACCTTAAAGTCAAAGATAACCAAACCTCTTCTTAGCATTAAGTCCAAACAACACAATTATCCAAACTATTTTCAAATCGCTTGATAGTTGATTCCGTAATTGCGAAACTTTGACCATAACTTGTAGGGCATTATCTAAACTGCTCCCAAATCTCTACCTTGTAAACTAAGTGTAGTTTTGCTACATTAAATACTGAACTAAGCACCTGTTGAAATTTCCTAGACGACGTTAATTGCTTCCTGAATGTAATTAGGTATTTTTTGATCTTGTTCTGTACTACACAATAGTATGTTATCGAAAAAAAGGATATATATCTTAATATCTTTTCAAATTATAGAAATGTGCCGAGAAAAGAAAATATCCTATAAATAATTATTTAACAGAAGTCCTGCGACTAATTTGAAAAACTGTAATTTCTTTAACGTCTCCAACTACAATCTTATTTAAAAATTCCAGATCTTTTCCGTAAAAGATTGTATAAAGTCTAGACTAAGTCATTAATTACACCCAAAGGGGAATCCATCAATCGTGTCTTTCATGAGAATTTGATAGATAAAAGTTTAGAAACACATTGGAAAAACGTTAAACCGTTCAAATTGGATGAATTTACATTCATTTTTAACCTTGACAGACAGACCCTTTCGGGGAATAGATTTAAAACGCGCGTTCGTGAATATTGTGAGGGAATTGAAACAAAATCCTCCCATAAGATTTATCGAAGTCTCACGATTCTATGTCACGTAATAAACAAACGCCTTTTAGTGTCTACTGAGAGGTATGATAGCAGTTTTATTCTTTCAAGGAAATGTATCTGTAAGGAAAAATGTGAATGGTTGTATTTGTGTGAATGTATATTTGTTTTAGTAATTTAGTTTATAAATACTCCTATAATTTCCTCCTATAAATAAAAGAGTTTTTAAGATGGTCAAAATAGTTTTTCAAAGAATTTAATGTATGGTTTGTAATTTTTTTTCTGATGAGTTTGCATACATAACTGGTTGAATGAATGTTAACAAGTTCTTCGAACAATGAGTTTGTGGTATATATGTAGGCTGACTGGGTGGGTACCCCAACAGTACCAGACATTCTACCGCCTGAACAGTGATGTGCAAATGTCTCTGTGCTCCGGTGTGAAGGGCACTGCAGCCAGCGAGATTACTGGGCTGATGAGTTTTAACATTTTGTGACTCAAAGTGGGGAGCGTCAGTGTAGTGGAGACCCCAACTTGGAGTTTGGCTCTGAGAAAATTTCGGGGAGCACTGCATTGGTTATGGGCTGGCGTTTCCCTTTTCACCACTTCGTAGTATAAAAAAAAATCTATAATATTAAGAGGATAAATTCAATGAAAACACATTGTAGGAAAAAGATTTTATACAAACTTACAACCCATTTAGATACAATTAAATTACAGAAAATTGCTAAAATATTAACATTTACAATATTAACATCTACCTATACATAAAGTTATAATTTACATTACATTTTATACAGATGATAAAATTTGAATAGTTTTAAAACGAAATAGCGAAATAGAAACATTTTTATTTAATTTTCTCTATAGATATATTATGTATATTGTACAAATCTTATAAGATATTATTTCTAATAGGATGTTAAGCTAGGCTAGCTACAAACAAAAAGAGAAACACGTACCAGAAATCTTGGGTAGATACTAAGGTATATGGTCTACAAAATTATTTAAACATTAATAAACAAAGGAAGAATCGCTTCAGCTTAATTATAATAAATGACGATTGAAGGAATTTGGTTAAATTGACGTTAAAATGGAAGACTAAAGAAAATGGTAGAGTAAAATGTTTAAGTACCTTTTATAAATAAAAATAATTTTATTTTAAAGTATTTAATTTCAATATAATTTTATTCCGCTCGCTCTACGAATGTGAGAATGGTCAATTTGGAAAATATTTTGATTTAAGCCAGAAAAGGTGAATTACGTTATTCGGATCAAAATTCTATTTTAAACATTGATAAATTTTCAACTTGAAATATGCCCTTTAGATAGTTCTCTTACGCAGTTTTATATCAACTTATTTCCTTAAAATATATACAGGTACAATAAAATATATAATGAAGAACATCGATATTATACTTATGCGAGATCAAGTTACATTAATTTCAGTATGATTAGCTAGGTACTATACATGAACGTATATATTATTGGAAATATTTATACAAAACACTTAATCTATCTACAGTCTATACACAGCTAAATAGTAAATCACAGCTCCTGATTGAAAATATCAAAAATGTACAACATCAATTTGACTAGAAAAGTTATACAGTATTAATCTATGCTTATTTAAAATCTATACAATTTTGTGTCACGTATACTCACTCTCATTAGTCATTAAGATATAACTTTAAACTAGGAAAACATCAAATATAAGGAGTTATAAATGTGGAAAGATTTGTTCCGAATATATTGCCACATAATATGACGATTTCAACATATAAAGTTGCTGCTGAATTAATTTGAGACGAAACTTTAGATATATTTCCAACTAGCTGACCTGTGCCCACTTCGTTGGGCATAATATTAATTATCCTATTCGCTTTTTTAGATATAGCCAATGACACTCGGCAATAATGTGACTTTCTATTGGTGAGAGAATTTTTAAAATCGGTTCAGTAGATCCCGAGATTACAATTTAACAAACACAAATTTTACTTCTTTATAATATTAGTACAGATAGGTCATTTACACTAAACTTTGTTGATCGATTTACATTATTATAAGCATACTATTCAGTATAGTTGTTAGACTTATTTAAATTTTAAGAGCAGCTTCTAACGTTATATAATAAATCACAAATAACCTTAATTTATGATTAAAGGACTAGCTTCGGTTTAAACTTTGGTATTGCATAAATATCAAATAAACTCATTACTGGTTATACAAAACATATACTGGCTATCTTAGGTTTAATTTGATTAGTGTTATTTGTCTTAAATTTGAATTTCAAAACTGATTTCGAATTTCCATTTAAAAGCGTGGTAAATTCTAGGTCGTGATCACTTACGATAGTATTTACACACTACTTAATTACACACACTAGCTTTAGTTTGATAAGTGACGTGTTTGCTCAATTTGCGCTTAAAAGACTGGTTGCGGCTTTCACTTTCGAGGCTGACTTCGCTCACGGACTCAGAGTCTGGATAGAGTTTGTCCACACACTGTATAGGGTCAAAGGGCTCTGCTCTGTACCGGTCGCCGTTCCGAATGGAGCGGCGATCTCTGCATCAAGAGCATCGAGTTCGTGGGCGCGTGCCTGTACGGGCTTGCTGTCACAACCGACACATCTCGTGCTGCGACACCGATGAGTACATCATTGTTGTTACTGGATACTGCAAGGAAATTGTTCACGTTATTTAAATAGGGTTCAGTGTAACAAAAGTACTCGGAAGGCGCAGAAGTAAAGTTATAGTCGAACAGTAAATGGTGATAGAAAGACGTATATGTAGTTTAATTAAGAATTTTTTGTGCTAATTTAAAGCGTAATGTACTTAAAGTAATCATTCTATCCTTGACATAAATATTTCGCAAGATTTTCTAAAGAAAACCTTCATGTAAATTTTAGAGTTGTTGTAAAATTTGTTGTAAGCTTAATTTTAAAATCACGTACTGTGCTAGGACGTCGATGTCAAGGCCGTAGTGGATGTCTCATGAAAATTCAGTGAAATAGAAAAATTGTTGGTACGCGCTCTAGAATATATTAAACTAGAAATAGTTTTCCTTAGTAAGCGAATTCAGTGCAATAATTCACGATTCGGTTTAACTGAAATGTTTTTTGCTCATTATATAATTTGTTTTGGTCTTGTCTATATAAATGTTCTCTACATAAAAGGCTTTAGCAATGAGTTTCTATTCGTACTTTACTTTTTTCACCCTCATAGAGAATAGCGATCTTCCTCGAATTATAATTAAGTTGTTTAACTTTGATATATTTAATTAAATTTACTAGTTCAGATTCGAAAAGAGAGTAAGTACAATTTAGAACTATACACGAAAAAAGGTTTTATTTAAAACGCAATAAATACTATTTAAATTAACCGAACTCATTCCATATTCGGGCAACGTCTTTTATTTCGTATAATCTCAAACCTGCTCACTCTTATGCTCTAACTGCTCATGATTTAAAGCACGTATTTCGCGATAATAACTAGAAGAACAAGAACAAAATGCAAGTGACGTAAGAATGGGTACAAAGGAACATATAGTGCACTTTATGAAACGGGGAAGGTTGAGTACATTAAACGATGCAATGCCGGTCATGCGGATGGCTTACACGACGTCACACACGCTGTTAACTTAACACGACATCCAGAACCATGCAATTGAAATTTTAAAGGCATCGGAGCAGATTGGGAAGGCCGAGAGCCAAAGAAAGCTTTGGACGGGGGTACCACATACCTCTCCCATATAAATTTAACATTATATCCTAAAAATGTACGGATAAAACTGCTGAAATTGTTTTCCAGAAAAGGCACTTGTAAGAGATAGCGTCGTATCGCTATATATAAGTTTGTTCGCAGGAATTTTGTCTGATGGCTTGGAGTTCGCCCGAGGAGTAATAACGTCTAGTCGTGCGCCACTGAAAGTAGAATACAACCTAAATAAAGATGAAAAAATATGTCTCCCTTCCAAATTTTTAGCTGGCGTTTTCTTCTCTGTGTAATGCATTTGCTTATTTATTCAGGAGAATGTACTTTGTAGAATTTAAATTTTGCGAAATGTCAAAGCTAGTTATTTGAAGGGAACTCAAATTTTACTCGCTGTAATTCGGTAACATATTTATTTCCTGATGAGTTTACGTGGGTTTGTGTTTGACGTGAATATGAATAATAATAATATGATATTATAAATAAAAAAAGGTGTTACTTACAATAGTCACAAATTCAGTTATCTTAAAATTAATTCAATAAAATTTGTCAAACTATTATGACGTTTCAAATGAAAGGAAAGAAAATAAATAAAGTATTAGAATTGTACAGGTAACTTTTCCGATTCAAAATGCGATTGTTGTGGTATCATTGATTAATACACTAACTTTCCTATTTTAATTCAAGTTAATAACTATATCTTAGTCGTCTTAGTCTGCTAGAAATATCTTTCTCTTATAAATACGTTTAAATGAAAAGACTGAAATAGAAACAGTAGCCTAATACTTTATGTAGGAGTTTATTTCAAGTTACCTGCGATTGTTTGAAGCGGAGCTGTGGTTGATATTTCCTTCGAAGTTTTCTCGGGCAGCATACACAGAGTATTCTCAGAAATGCCCTGTAACCAGAATATTTTATTAACTTATCGAATCGAGCTCTCGTTTATGAATGATATTTATTTTTGTATGAAACTGTTTTCGAGAAACTGTTCTTTAAATGTCGAATGAAATTGGAAAACGGTGTTGTCACAATTTATTGTTCTATAAAGTTTATAAAAGTAATAGTAACTATAAAATAAATGATATTTAAACATAATTTGTTTATAATGTCTATTCGTCATTAATATTTTCGTTAAATAAGTAAGTAATAATTCATGTAACTGTAAGCGTTATTGCCAGCGGTAAAAACAACGACAAGTTAGTAGTATTTGAAAACGTAATCTACATAATAAGCACTCTTCGCCGCATAAGTAACGAATTAATCGTAACAAGAATACTCGAGCTAAGTTTATTCTCCAAGTTTTCGTAGAGATAATTAAAGCAGATCTTCAGCGGACTGTCTCCGGTGGGATTAATCAGGCTACGACTTCAACGATTGTCCGGGCTCTGTCTTCTAATATATAATAAGTGTATTAGGTCCCTACTTAGTTTGTATTTGTTAAGTTCCTTTGTCTAGTCTTGTCTTAGAGCATAATTTTATTTTATTTATTGTTAAAGGATAACCGAGGTTTTGCTGGTCCACGCTATAATTTCGAACTGAAATAGTTTTAATTGGTTATTGACTTCTATTTTTGTATATATATTTAATTTTTGAATCTCTTACATCGATTTGTAAGAGATTCGCCGATTCTGAATCGCGCTGACGATATTTTTCCGAGACTTAGCATATATACAACTTCTCGACATCGAACCATCGGGGCCTAAGGGCCGGTCAGTCAGTGGTTCGACTGGTCGAGGATCCTCCCTTTGGTTCAGAGAAAGGTTACAATCCTACCTTCCTTCCCACAAACTTGTGTAAATTTATCTTTGTTGAATTTGGAGAACGTCTTATAAACACTTTATTAATTAAATTGATAATAAAGTTAAATAACCAATTAAAAAATTAGCATGGTATGGAAATTTTGGCAATGTAGAAAACAGTGAAATCTATATTTACATAATTATCATTATAAAAAACATTCCATTCGTAAGAACTGACTCGATTAGCATTGTAATCTGCTTTCTGCTTTCAATGGACACGAAATTCGATTAAGGTTTAATTATGCGGAAAAAAGGACCCGAAGACCAAAAGTTGTTTAGTAAATTATTGCTTTTATCGTTTTTATCTAATTCAATACTGCTTCGACTGGCGTTCTTTTATTTCTATAGAAAATACGTATTTCAATAATCTAAGGTTAGTGTTTTCACTAACCTTGCTTGCTTTACAAAATTATCTACAGGTGATTAACTTATTGGTTGTTTTTTTATCAACGTTGTTTTTTATTTTATCAAATATTCTTTATTCAATTTGGAACCGAATTCAACATCATTCAAATCAGTTTAGCAATTCTTTATATTTTGAGGCCGTAATAACGATTTAAAAGTAAATTTATAAGTAACAACTACGGCATTTATTAAATATAATATGATCTTAAATAAAGGAAGCAGCTGTACCTTGAGAAGAGAATTTTAAGTAAAAATAATATTCAGAAGGCTAAAATTTTAAGGTCGAGTTATTACAACAAAAAGAAAATTATAATGAGTTCAGCTTAAGCTCCTTCAGGACAAACAATGGGGCGTCTATGAGAATATTTTAAATTTATTTTTTTCATTCATTATTATAAAGTTATTTAAAACTTTTGCTATTTTGTTCCACCTGTACTAATATTGAAGAGAACAGTTATAACCACACATTTTCTATGACTATACGTATATCTATAAGAGGAAAGCTTTACCCTGTATAGTTTAGATAGTATGGATAGACTATACGTATATCTATAAGAGACAGCTTTACCCTGTATAGTATGGATAGTATGGATATACTATACGCATATCTATAAGAGGAAAGCTTTAGCCTGTATAACATAACTCAGTCGCACAAATCAACTTAGCCGCACTAATAGCAGCGAAGCATCAGTGAAAAGTTGTGCTAAAATAGAATTAATGGAAATCAAAGGAGACGAAGTCGCGAGCAACAGATAGTATAACAACAACTCAATTAATTCAACATTCGGTTTAGACTCGAGAAAAACTGCGGGAAAGAGCTAATGTTACCTAATATTATAAAGAGAAAAGATTGGTATATTTGAATTTTTGTATGTAACGAATAAACTCAAAAAGTGCTGGACCGATTTTCATTTTTTTTTTTCATTAAAAAGCTACATTATCACTGAGTAACATACTATAATTACTATATACTTATGTACAAACTATGTCTACGAGTGCGGAGCCGGGAAGCCGCTAGTAAAATATAAAATGTTAAATTATTAAAATAGTGTAATTTTAGTAAAAATAATTCCTAGTAGGTAGAAAATGTGTAAGGTGTAGATTTAATTTTCATAGAGAGATTGAGGACACGTAATGCTCATGTCTATCACAGCTTAAATATTCTCGTTACTTACGTGTGTAAGTGCTGTGAAT
This sequence comes from Eurema hecabe, assembly GCA_026213755.1. NCBI lineage: Eukaryota > Metazoa > Arthropoda > Insecta > Lepidoptera > Pieridae > Terias > Terias hecabe. The sequence goes on from JADANM010003353.1 coordinate 4,061,352, forward strand.
AAGAGATTGCGTTTGTAATTTATGTAAATTATTTTTTAAGTTCTTAATTTTAATACTACGTTATTCACGATGCAAATTTACTGACAAAACAAAGAGTCTTGACTTTTATTTTGTTTTATCTTTATTTTCTTCACTATAAAAGAAATAGTAGGCGACAGCTGCTTCTTAGACGATGCTCTATAAAATAACACATTTGTTTTCAACATATAAAGAGTAAGTACAATCTTGTTTAGTTCACTTTCAACGTAGTCTACAGTCTACACTTTTATGAGGGTTTCGATTCACTTCGAGTTGCGGGTGAAAAGACCAGATAATAAAACGCGAACAAAGATTTGCTTATATTCCGTTTTATTAACATTTTATGTTGCTTTGTAAATAAACTCGGAGTCAATTTAAAGAATACTCAAGGCCAGAGTCGGTTTGTATAACATTCAATGCGTCGGAATCTCGTCTCGAGGCGTCGTAGGCACGAGTTATGTTCTTATTTAGCAAATATTTTTTCAGGCGACGCTTTGTTGATAAAATGAGGAACATCTGTGTCGTCTCGGCAGGGATTTCTGCTGACATTCTCATTTATTATGCTCGTTAGGTAACAATAATGGCTTTATCAAATTAATTGTTTGATGTCGCGAACTGTTTCTTTTGGTTGTCTGTCGTAGTAACAACTAATAATTTTAGTCTGTGATCTTTTCTAACAGATACGACATAATTGTATACGTTTTTCTGTTTTCACTTATTCCTTCCATATATCCCGATAATTTTAGTTAACCTTAATAATAAAAAATTCCTTAGTCAACTGCCTAAAATTTTAATACAAATATGCTTAAGTGGTCTAAATTTATCAAGCTTTTAACACATCTATGTAGAAGCTACACTATAGTATAATAGTGTTTGTAGCGTTGTTTCACTTGTCCGCAGTGTAAGTGGATCTACCGGAGGCACTTTACCCTTTCTCCACGTTTCCTATTATCCTATCTTATTTCTAAGTCTTTCCGTAAGCACGTTCTTATTATTTATACCCGTAAGGTACAGACTATAGAGTCAAATACT
>JADANM010003353.1:4069492-4082756 GCA_026213755.1 Eurema hecabe
ATTTGGAGGTTTTTGACTTATCGAGGTTCGACTTAACGAGGTTCTACTGTATAAAAAAAATCTTTAACGATACATCTTTATAAGTATTAACTAACTCACTCAAATAAAAGCAGTTAAAAGATGTTTAAAAAGCAATTGTAAAAAAAATTGTTTTATATCACTTAAATAGAACTGTGCTGTAAGTTTTCCTGTGTTAAATATATAAAATATACTTGCAATCGACATCAATTCGTATTCCATATTGTCCTTTAATAAATAAACATAAAAAAGCACAATATACTATCAAATTAAGAAACCTCTTTTACTGAAGTTGATTAAAAAATGGCTAAAGGTCCAAAAACATCTTCTTGATGGAAAAAATAGAATTAAGTTCCTTATTATAAAGATGTATACATATAATTTTACACGTATTTTCATATGCAGATCTGGTATTAAAACCAGAAATCAGTATATAACTAGCATAAATATGTCTCATGATCTCATCTCTAATGTACCTTAAGTACTTATTTTATAAGTAAACAATCGTTTCATTACGTACGAAACGACAGTATCACTAAGGAATTCGTAAAGAGAATTAACGAAAGGTTCACAATGGATAATTCAAAAGTTTTATCTTCAATGAAAACTTGTGCATTGAAAAAGAAAGTTTATAAGTTTACAGAGTTGCCTTATCTGATTCAATTGTGTAAAGAAAATTATCCAAAATGTGATTGGGTACATTTGAGTTTGTTGTTTGTTTTTTAATGAAAATATTCTTCACAATTAATAATATAATAATATTTCAGGACATTTATACACAGCGCCATCTAGCTCCAAGCTAAGCAGAAGCTTGTGTTATGGCAATTAGATAACGGAATAAATTACATATACATATTTTCTTTAATCTGTATGTTTTCTTATAATATCCATTCTAATATTATAAATGCGAAAGTAACTCTGTCTGTCTGTCTGTCTTTCCATCACGCAAAAACTACTGAACCGATTAGAACGAAATTTGATACACAGATGGTCTGGGAAAGACATAGGCTACTTTTTTTTAAATCAACCCCCAAAAGGTTGCGCGAGGGGTTGAATCTTTTTATAATTTTACGCTGTCACCGCCAAACCGCTAAACCGATTGTAGTTACATTTAGTACACGGATAGTCTAGAGTCTGAGATAAAACATAGGGGGAGGGAGGGGGGGGGGGGTTTAAAAAGGGGGGTTTCAAAGTTTATATGAAAGTCCACGCGGACGGAGTCGCGGGCAACAACTAGTAATATATAAATGAATATATAACAACAACAGATAAAAAACCGTGCCCTGCGATTTCACCATTATTAAATAGTATAGTATAGTGTTAATCCAGGGTTTAATCTCCCGTTAGTAATGAACCTGTCTTCCCATCCTTCTCCCCCGAGGAGTACGCTGTATCCGTTAAAGGATTTCCCCCACAAAATGGTCTCCGGCTAGAAGGACCAAAAAGTATGTAGCCTCCTTGTTTGACGACTACACACTTTGGTTGTTGTAATGAAACAACTTTTCTTGATATGATAGTTATTTTAATCTTTATATATAATTTGATTATGTATATATATGATCATCGATATGATCGTTACTTGATATGTGAGCATGCGCGATCGTCTTGTCTGACCGATAGAAGCGAAGTTATTTAATAATATTAAAGTGAAAGTGTAAAGCGTGTTAAAAACGCTGACAGTAGAAATTTAAACAATTGTACGATATGGATCGTACATCCTTCACATTACTTCACCTAAACCCTTTCCAGTGCTTCTTGATTGACAGAGTGACAACAGTCATACATCTTACTTTCTTTCTTCATTCTTCAAACACTATCGCGTTTTTTATTAGGATTTGTTGAACTTCTTATATACTTATTTAGACACGTTTGGGACCAGCGGGACAAACAAAGATTTTATTTCACCGCATTGACCCGATGCGGTACGTTTATAGCCTCTCTTTATCTCTCCACACTGATCTGACCTTTGGTTAGTTTCTGTAGACGTGTTATCTAAATATACGCTGAGATAGGACTGACCATAACGTACGTTGAATAATCATTTTGATGTTTTATTTGGATACGGTAAATACAGAGATAATTTAAGAGATTGGTATATTCTTCAAAATGTTATTTATTTACGCACCCTGTGGTATATTTTAATAGTTATTTTGTTATATAGGAACATTTTTAGAAAAAATCGCTTTATTTATAAGTGATCTAATTAACCTGAAATAGTTTTATATAGAAAATGTAGTAAGTATTAGAAAAGATGCTAAGAATTTGAGTCGTAATTCGAGAAATATGTAGGAAAATGGGAGAATTTTAAATTTATTCTATCTATCGAAGCGTTCTAGCCAATTTGCGGCGAGCACTGAAATAGCGCCCGAACGAATCTACACAGGGCTGCAGTGTCCTTTATATTGTAAAACAAATAATAAAGTAAAGACAATGTGGTACATGGTTCATGTATCACATTATCAGAAATATTCAAAAAGAAAAGTCCAATTTAAATGGGATGAAATTTACAAACGAAATGTTATCTTGAAGTAGAAAAAAGCACTAAATTCGGTTTACCCAGTAGATAGTTCTAAAACATCAAACGAAAACAGTTGACTTTTTTGAATTCGCTTGAATATACGCGATAGTATAGTGTATATGTCGCAGGCGGATTCTAAATAAGTTTTTTTATAATGATGAATAACTAACCTAACCTAACCTAATATATAAAAAAACTAATACAGTGGAATCTCTATAACTCGAACCTCGTTAAATCGAATTCCTCAGAAAGTCGAAAAAAAGTGTCATTCCCTTCCGCTGAAGCCCTAAATACGCGATATCTCGAATTATTTTGACTTTGTAACTCGAACAAAATGTTATTTCCCTACGAGGTATTTATAAGACATATTTGTACCCTATAACTCGAATTTCAAAAAGGAGACTCTATAACTCGAATTTCAAAAATCGCACCTTTCTTAGTCGAAATTTTAGCGGTTAAATCCTTTGTATCTCGAAATCCTTTTTAAGTCGAAAACTCATTAACTCGAATTTTTTTGCATTTCCCTTGACATTCGAGTTATCGAGATTCCACTGTATATGGCGACGAATACATTTAGGCGGTTTTTTACTTATCCGCATTGAATACGGCTAATCGTTGAACCGCCACTTTGCAAAACGGCCCTGTTTTGTAAAACGGCTAGCCGTAATGTAATACAGCGGATTATACAATCCGCCTGCGACATATATAATAAGTACTTGTAACGTGATCTAAACATTCCTGTACACACTGAAAAGTAAAAATGTTCAAGATCGTGTTCATTATTATTATCATCCTTTTAACAAAGATTGCGTAGAATAAATTATACATGTATGGTAGACATTCATGTTTATTGCCACTAAAACTTCAAGGGCATTGAACTCCTACAAATTCAGTGCATTTTTATGTTTCCAATTCCAGCTAATAGCAAAATTGAGAGCATTTTTGAGTCTCGAAATTGCTTAGTGCATAAAACTTTAAATACGGTTACGTGAGAGTTGAGAGAATGGGATAGCCGGTAAATCCATTCGATTTGGCAATCGCCGCTCGCGATTATTGGTTTTAAATTTTACTTTTTCTTTTCATTTCTAGGCAATTAAGTGCCTTTTATCCGTACTGTAAATTCGATGCAGATTTATACCTTCATATTTCGGTTCCTTTTTCGATATTTTCCACAGATTTATCTAGTATTTCCACTAACCATAGACAACGTTTGTAGGTTCGTTTTTTTCTATTGTTTGAAACGTATTGTTTTTATATATTATTTTATTTCATGGTATGCTTCTTTTATTCTAATAGTTTTGTTTTTGAATAAAAATGGAAAGCCTTTGTATCCGTCTCTGTGGACGTGCCATTGTCTAGCTTAAATACTTTGAAAGCCATGTTCAATAAATAAGCTGGACTTTATTTGAAATTTATCCCATAATTCCCTATATTATAATATATTTATAAACATGAATGCTAAATAGTGCCATGGGGTACAATGGTATTATATTATGTACCTATTATAATTATTGTATTTCAAGATTAGGTTATTTTTTAATGTAAACTGGATGAATTAAGGATACTTTGTATGAAAAGGGTTAATACCTAAGTAAGTACATTAAAAATAAAAATACTTATGGTATAAAAAAACTTAAGCCACCAGCAGCGGTTCTAAGCTAAAATTACCAGTGGTTATTACCTTAGAGACCGAAACCGCCCGACGATACGCGCCGTGTCCAGAAGTAGAACTGCTTTTTGCATCAGCTGCCCCTTGACCCAACCATCTTTCTCGATATACTCTTATACTCTTAAATTAACCTGTAGCTAATAAATTAAAAGAAAATCAGTTGGTATGTAGCATTTAAGTATTTAGATGAAATATGACAATTAATTTCACGTTATAAATATTGGCTTAGATTGTATCAACTTACATTTCATATGTATATCATATTACCTTAAAGTCAAAGATAACCAAACCTCTTCTTAGCATTAAGTCCAAACAACACAATTATCCAAACTATTTTCAAATCGCTTGATAGTTGATTCCGTAATTGCGAAACTTTGACCATAACTTGTAGGGCATTATCTAAACTGCTCCCAAATCTCTACCTTGTAAACTAAGTGTAGTTTTGCTACATTAAATACTGAACTAAGCACCTGTTGAAATTTCCTAGACGACGTTAATTGCTTCCTGAATGTAATTAGGTATTTTTTGATCTTGTTCTGTACTACACAATAGTATGTTATCGAAAAAAAGGATATATATCTTAATATCTTTTCAAATTATAGAAATGTGCCGAGAAAAGAAAATATCCTATAAATAATTATTTAACAGAAGTCCTGCGACTAATTTGAAAAACTGTAATTTCTTTAACGTCTCCAACTACAATCTTATTTAAAAATTCCAGATCTTTTCCGTAAAAGATTGTATAAAGTCTAGACTAAGTCATTAATTACACCCAAAGGGGAATCCATCAATCGTGTCTTTCATGAGAATTTGATAGATAAAAGTTTAGAAACACATTGGAAAAACGTTAAACCGTTCAAATTGGATGAATTTACATTCATTTTTAACCTTGACAGACAGACCCTTTCGGGGAATAGATTTAAAACGCGCGTTCGTGAATATTGTGAGGGAATTGAAACAAAATCCTCCCATAAGATTTATCGAAGTCTCACGATTCTATGTCACGTAATAAACAAACGCCTTTTAGTGTCTACTGAGAGGTATGATAGCAGTTTTATTCTTTCAAGGAAATGTATCTGTAAGGAAAAATGTGAATGGTTGTATTTGTGTGAATGTATATTTGTTTTAGTAATTTAGTTTATAAATACTCCTATAATTTCCTCCTATAAATAAAAGAGTTTTTAAGATGGTCAAAATAGTTTTTCAAAGAATTTAATGTATGGTTTGTAATTTTTTTTCTGATGAGTTTGCATACATAACTGGTTGAATGAATGTTAACAAGTTCTTCGAACAATGAGTTTGTGGTATATATGTAGGCTGACTGGGTGGGTACCCCAACAGTACCAGACATTCTACCGCCTGAACAGTGATGTGCAAATGTCTCTGTGCTCCGGTGTGAAGGGCACTGCAGCCAGCGAGATTACTGGGCTGATGAGTTTTAACATTTTGTGACTCAAAGTGGGGAGCGTCAGTGTAGTGGAGACCCCAACTTGGAGTTTGGCTCTGAGAAAATTTCGGGGAGCACTGCATTGGTTATGGGCTGGCGTTTCCCTTTTCACCACTTCGTAGTATAAAAAAAAATCTATAATATTAAGAGGATAAATTCAATGAAAACACATTGTAGGAAAAAGATTTTATACAAACTTACAACCCATTTAGATACAATTAAATTACAGAAAATTGCTAAAATATTAACATTTACAATATTAACATCTACCTATACATAAAGTTATAATTTACATTACATTTTATACAGATGATAAAATTTGAATAGTTTTAAAACGAAATAGCGAAATAGAAACATTTTTATTTAATTTTCTCTATAGATATATTATGTATATTGTACAAATCTTATAAGATATTATTTCTAATAGGATGTTAAGCTAGGCTAGCTACAAACAAAAAGAGAAACACGTACCAGAAATCTTGGGTAGATACTAAGGTATATGGTCTACAAAATTATTTAAACATTAATAAACAAAGGAAGAATCGCTTCAGCTTAATTATAATAAATGACGATTGAAGGAATTTGGTTAAATTGACGTTAAAATGGAAGACTAAAGAAAATGGTAGAGTAAAATGTTTAAGTACCTTTTATAAATAAAAATAATTTTATTTTAAAGTATTTAATTTCAATATAATTTTATTCCGCTCGCTCTACGAATGTGAGAATGGTCAATTTGGAAAATATTTTGATTTAAGCCAGAAAAGGTGAATTACGTTATTCGGATCAAAATTCTATTTTAAACATTGATAAATTTTCAACTTGAAATATGCCCTTTAGATAGTTCTCTTACGCAGTTTTATATCAACTTATTTCCTTAAAATATATACAGGTACAATAAAATATATAATGAAGAACATCGATATTATACTTATGCGAGATCAAGTTACATTAATTTCAGTATGATTAGCTAGGTACTATACATGAACGTATATATTATTGGAAATATTTATACAAAACACTTAATCTATCTACAGTCTATACACAGCTAAATAGTAAATCACAGCTCCTGATTGAAAATATCAAAAATGTACAACATCAATTTGACTAGAAAAGTTATACAGTATTAATCTATGCTTATTTAAAATCTATACAATTTTGTGTCACGTATACTCACTCTCATTAGTCATTAAGATATAACTTTAAACTAGGAAAACATCAAATATAAGGAGTTATAAATGTGGAAAGATTTGTTCCGAATATATTGCCACATAATATGACGATTTCAACATATAAAGTTGCTGCTGAATTAATTTGAGACGAAACTTTAGATATATTTCCAACTAGCTGACCTGTGCCCACTTCGTTGGGCATAATATTAATTATCCTATTCGCTTTTTTAGATATAGCCAATGACACTCGGCAATAATGTGACTTTCTATTGGTGAGAGAATTTTTAAAATCGGTTCAGTAGATCCCGAGATTACAATTTAACAAACACAAATTTTACTTCTTTATAATATTAGTACAGATAGGTCATTTACACTAAACTTTGTTGATCGATTTACATTATTATAAGCATACTATTCAGTATAGTTGTTAGACTTATTTAAATTTTAAGAGCAGCTTCTAACGTTATATAATAAATCACAAATAACCTTAATTTATGATTAAAGGACTAGCTTCGGTTTAAACTTTGGTATTGCATAAATATCAAATAAACTCATTACTGGTTATACAAAACATATACTGGCTATCTTAGGTTTAATTTGATTAGTGTTATTTGTCTTAAATTTGAATTTCAAAACTGATTTCGAATTTCCATTTAAAAGCGTGGTAAATTCTAGGTCGTGATCACTTACGATAGTATTTACACACTACTTAATTACACACACTAGCTTTAGTTTGATAAGTGACGTGTTTGCTCAATTTGCGCTTAAAAGACTGGTTGCGGCTTTCACTTTCGAGGCTGACTTCGCTCACGGACTCAGAGTCTGGATAGAGTTTGTCCACACACTGTATAGGGTCAAAGGGCTCTGCTCTGTACCGGTCGCCGTTCCGAATGGAGCGGCGATCTCTGCATCAAGAGCATCGAGTTCGTGGGCGCGTGCCTGTACGGGCTTGCTGTCACAACCGACACATCTCGTGCTGCGACACCGATGAGTACATCATTGTTGTTACTGGATACTGCAAGGAAATTGTTCACGTTATTTAAATAGGGTTCAGTGTAACAAAAGTACTCGGAAGGCGCAGAAGTAAAGTTATAGTCGAACAGTAAATGGTGATAGAAAGACGTATATGTAGTTTAATTAAGAATTTTTTGTGCTAATTTAAATCCTAAAAACATGTTTTTACAAATACATAGAAATACATAAATAGAAAACACGATTGCGTAATGTACTTAAAGTAATCATTCTATCCTTGACATAAATATTTCGCAAGATTTTCTAAAGAAAACCTTCATGTAAATTTTAGAGTTGTTGTAAAATTTGTTGTAAGCTTAATTTTAAAATCACGTACTGTGCTAGGACGTCGATGTCAAGGCCGTAGTGGATGTCTCATGAAAATTCAGTGAAATAGAAAAATTGTTGGTACGCGCTCTAGAATATATTAAACTAGAAATAGTTTTCCTTAGTAAGCGAATTCAGTGCAATAATTCACGATTCGGTTTAACTGAAATGTTTTTTGCTCATTATATAATTTGTTTTGGTCTTGTCTATATAAATGTTCTCTACATAAAAGGCTTTAGCAATGAGTTTCTATTCGTACTTTACTTTTTTCACCCTCATAGAGAATAGCGATCTTCCTCGAATTATAATTAAGTTGTTTAACTTTGATATATTTAATTAAATTTACTAGTTCAGATTCGAAAAGAGAGTAAGTACAATTTAGAACTATACACGAAAAAAGGTTTTATTTAAAACGCAATAAATACTATTTAAAATAACCGAACTATTTCCATATTCGGGAAACGTCTTTTATTTCGTATAATCTCAAACCTGCTCACTCTTATGCTCTAACTGCTCATGATTTAAAGCACGTATTTCGCGATAATAACTAGAAGAACAAGAACAAAATGCAAATGACGTAAGAATGGGTACAAAGAAACATATAGTGCACTTTATGAAACGGGGAAGGTTGAGTACATTAAACGATGCAATGCCGGTCATGCGGATGGCTTACACGACGTCACACACGCTGTTAACTTAACACGACATCCAGAACCATGCAATTGAAATTTTAAAGGCATCGGAACAGATTGGGAAGGCCGAGAGCCAAAGAAAGCTTTGGACGGGGGTACCACATACCTCTCCCATATAAATTTAACATTATATCCTAAAAATGTACGGATAAAACTGCTGAAATTGTTTTCCAGAAAAGGCACTTGTAAGAGATAGCGTCGTATCGCTATATATAAGTTTGTTCGCAGGAATTTTGTCTGATGGCTTGGAGTTCGCCCGAGGAGTAATAACGTCTAGTCGTGCGCCACTGAAAGTAGAATACAACCTAAATAAAGATGAAAAAATATGTCTCCCTTCCAAATTTTTCGCTGCGGTTTTCTTTTATGTGTAATGCATTTGCTTATTTATTCAGGAGAATGTACTTTGTAGAATTTAAATTTTGCGAAATGTCAAAGCTAGTTATTTGAAGGGAACTCAAATTTTACTCGCTGTAATTCGGTAACATATTTATTTCCTGATGAGTTTACGTGGGTTTGTGTTTGACGTGAATATGAATAATAATAATATGATATTATAAATAAACAAAAGGTGTTTTAGGTACACACAATAGTCACAAATTCAGTTATCTTAAAATTAATTCAATAGAATTTGTCAAACTTGTGACATTTCAAATGAAAGGAAAAAAAATGTTTGAGAATTTTACAGGTAGCTTTTCCGATTGAAAATGCGATCTGTCCTAGTACCATTTATGTATTAACTTACTTTCCTATTTTAATTCAAGTTAAGAACTGTATCTTAGTCGTCTTAGTCTGCTAGAAATATCTTTCTCTTATAAATACGTTTAAATGAAAAGACTGAAATAGAAATAGTAGCCTAATACTTTATGTAGGAGTTTATTTCAAGTTACCTGCGATTGTTTGAAGCGGAGCTGTGGTTGATATTTCCTTCGAAGTTTTCTCGGGCAGCATACACAGAGTATTCTTAGAAATGCCCTGTAACCAAAATATTTTATTAACTTATCGAATCGAGCTCTTGTTTATGAATGATATTTATTTTAGTTTGAAACTGTTTTCGAGAAACTGTTCTTTAAATGTCGAATGAAATTTGAAATCGGTGTTGTCACAATTTATTGTTCTATAAAGTTTATAAAAGTAATAGTAACTATAAAATAAATGATATTTAAACATAATTTGTTTATATGTCTATTCGTCATTAATATTTTCGTTAAATAAGTAAGTAATTTAATTCATGTAACTGTAAGCGTTATTGCCAGCGGTAAAAACAACGACAATTTAGTAAGTAGTATTTGAAAACATAATCTACATAATAAGCACTCTTCGCCGCATAAGTAACGAATTAATCGTAACAAGAATACTCGAGCTAAGTTTATTCTCCAAGTTTTCGTAGAGATAATTAAAGCAGATCTTCAGCGGACTGTCTCCGGTGGGATTAATCAGGCTACGACTTCAACGATTGTCCGGGCTCTGTCTTCTAATATATAATAAGTGTATTAGGTCCCTACTTAGTTTGTATTTGTTAAGTTCCTTTGTCTAGTCTTGTCTTAGAGCATAATTTTATTTTATTTATTGTTAAAGGATAAAGGTTTTGTTGGTCCACGCTATAATTTCGAACTGGAATAGTTTTAATTGGTTATTGACTTCTATTTTTGTATATATATTTAATTTTTGAATCTCTTACATCGATTTGTAAGAGATTCGCCGATTTTGAATCGCGCTGACGATATTTTTCCGAGACTTACCATATATACAACTTCTCGACATCGAACCATCGGGGCCTAACGGCCGGTCAGTCAGTGGTTCGACTGGTCGAGGATCCTCCCTTTGGTTCAGAGAAAGGTTACAATCCTACCTTCCTTCCCACAAACTTGTGTAAATTTATCTTTGTTGAATTTGGAGAACGTCTTATAAACACTTTATTAATTAAATTGATAATAAAGTTAAACAACCAATTAAAAATTAGCATCGTATGGAAATTTTGGCAATGTAGAAAACAGTGAAATCTATATTTACATAATTATCATTATAAAAAACATTCAATTCGCAAGAACTGACTCGATTAGCATTGTAATCTGTTTTCTGCTTTCAATGGACTCGAAATTCGATTAAGGTTTAATTATGCGGATAAAAAGGACCCGAAGACCAAAAGTTGTTTAGTAAATTATTGCTTTTATCGTTTTTATCTAAATCAATACTGCTTTGACTGGCGTTTTTTTATTTCTATAGAAAATACGTATTTCAATAATCTAAGGTTAGTGAAAAGGTTTGCTTTACAATATTATCTACAAGTGATTAACTTATTGGTTGTGTTTTTTTATCAACGTTGTTTTTTTTTATTTTAGCAATTATTCTTTATTCAATTTGGGACCGAATTCAACATCATTCAAATCAGTCTAGCAATTCCTTACATTTTGAGGCCGTAATAACGATTTAATAGTAAATTTGTTCCAACGTCGACATAATATAAGTTTTTGTAACAAACAAAGCATTTATTAAATATAATATGATCTTAAATAAAGGAAGCAGCTGTACCTTGAGAAGAGAATTTTAAGTAAAAATAATATTCAGAAGGCTAAAATTTTAAGGTCGAGTTATTACAACAAAAAGAAAATTATAATGAGTTCAGCTTAAGCCCCTTCAGGACAAACAATGGGGCGTCTATGAGAATATTTTAAATTCATTTTTATAAAGTTATTTAAAACTTTTGCTATTTTGTCCCATCTGTACTAATATTGCAGAGAATAGTTATTACCACACATTTTCTATGACTATACGTATACGTATATCTATAAGAGGAAAGCTTTACCCTGTATAACATAACTCAGTCGCACAAATCAACTTAGCCGCACAAATAGCAGCGAAGCATCAGTGAAAAGTTGTGCTAAAATAGAATTAATAAAAATCGACGGAGACGAAGTCGCGAGCAACAGATAGTATAACAACAACTCAATTAATTAAACATTCGGTTTAGACTCGAGAAAAACTGCGGGAAAGAGCTAATGTTACCTAATATTATAAAGAGAAAAGATTGGTATATTTGAATTTTTGTATGTAACGAATAAACTCAAAAAGTGCTGGACCGATTTTCATTTTTTTTTTTCATTAAAAAGCTACATTATCACTGAGTAACATACTATAATTACTATATACTTATGTACAAACTATGTCTACGAGTGCGGAGCCGGGAAGCCGCTAGTAAAATATAAAATGTTAAATTATTAAAATAGTGTAATTTTAGTAAAAATAATTCCTAGTAGGTAGAAAATGTGTAAGGTGTAGATTTAATTTTCATAGAGAGATTGAGGACACGTAATGCTCATGTCTATCACAGCTTAAATATTCTCGTTACTTACGTGTGTAAGTGCTGTGAATAAGAGATTGCGTTTGTAATTTATGTAAATTATTTTTTAAGTTCTTAATTTTAATACTACGTTATTCACGATGCAAATTTACTGACAAAACAAAGAGTCTTGACTTTTATTTTGTTTTATCTTTATTTTCTTCACTATAAAAGAAATAGTAGGCGACAGCTGCTTCTTAGACGATGCTCTATAAAATAACACATTTGTTTTCAACATATAAAGAGTAAGTACAATCTTGTTTAGTTCACTTTCAACGTAGTCTACAGTCTACACTTTTATGAGGGTTTCGATTCACTTCGAGTTGCGGGTGAAAAGACCAGATAATAAAACGCGAACAAAGATTTGCTTATATTCCGTTTTATTAACATTTTATGTTGCTTTGTAAATAAACTCGGAGTCAATTTAAAGAATACTCAAGGCCAGAGTCGGTTTGTATAACATTCAATGCGTTGGAATCTCGTCTCGAGGCGTCGTAGTTACGAGTTATGTTCTTATTTAGTAAATATTTTTTCAGGCGACGCTTTGTTGATAAAATGAGGAACATCTGTGTCGTCTCGGCAGGGATTTCTGCTGACATTCTCATTCATTATGCTCGTTAGGTAACAATAATGGCTTTATCAAATTAATTGTTTGATGTCGCGAACTGTTTCTTTTGGTCGTCTGTCGTAGTGACATTATTTTAGTCTTTGTGATCTTTTCTCACAGATACGACATAATTGAATATGTTTTTCTCTTTTCATTTATTCCTTCCCTATATCCCGATAATTTTAGTTAACCTTAATAATAAATTTCTTAGTCAACTGCCTAAAATTTAAGTACAAATATGCTTAAGTGGTCTAAATTTATCAAGCTTTTAACACATCTATGTAGAAGCTACACTATAGTATAATAGTGTTTGTAGCGTTGTTTCACTTGTCCGTAGTGTAAGTGGATCTACCGGAGGCACTTTACCCTTTCTCCACGTTTCCTATTATCCTATCTTATTTCTAAGTCTTTCCGTAAGCAGTTTCTTATTATTTATACCCGTAAGGTACAGACTATAGAGTCAAATACT
>JADANM010003353.1:4085812-4125773 GCA_026213755.1 Eurema hecabe
TTTTTTGGTCTCTACATTATAATATTATTTAAAATGATGTCTTTTAGAAAGATATAATGTAATATTTCTAATATGTAAAAAAAGATAAGTTAACGGGAAAACTTAACACTGAAATTGCTTTATTGATCCAATTGGTGTTTTATGTACTTAAAAATGTATGTGATATGTTTATTTTATCTACGTGTCACGACACGCCATTCCTGTGGCTTTATGGGAATTTAAATATCTAGTATATTTCAATTTCAGCCCAATCAGAAGTTTTTATGTGAAAGGAACATGAAAAATCCATGCATCTTTAAAAACTGGCGCAATTATCACTTTAGTAAGGAAAGTATAGATTGTAGCAGCCCTAGTGTATGTATAACTTGTTGGTTCCTGTCACCTGCGGAAATGGATGTTCGAGAAGCAGTTGTTGAATTATAATATAATACAGAGTAGCATATTGTGGACTCTCTTAGTCGATAGTGTATTTTTTTTATAAATGACCCTGAGGTTATACCCCTCATTTCTATGTTAACAGTGTAATAACTGTAGATGCCTTAACACAGCTTATATTTTAATAATCTAGCTAGGGATCAGTTGTGATATCTTTTGAAGATTTTGTCGCCATAGTTGTATATTATCACCCAAACCCTTGTAAACTATTGGCAAAGAAAAAAATATTATTTTTATTATTAATGAATGAAAAAGCATCCTATGTGTCTATGCAGGTACTAACCTAAGGCACGCGAAATTTCCGGCAAATTCATTGAGTAGTTTTTGCGACACTATTTTTAGAAACTTTGGTGTATACTACTAGAAATGATATAATGGAATATATACTACGAGTGATATAGGCGTATATGACCGCGAACGGTTGAGATGACAAGATAAAGTAAAAAAACTAAAACCCAACTACGACAAAAAACGACGCTGAAAAAGTATAAAAGTACCCCATGAATACAGGTAAAGTCACAAGCAAATGCTAGTAATATATATATATTCGAAATGTACAAGTGAAGCGCTTTAAAATGATACCAAACACGGCATATCTAGCTTAACTTTATTTTTTTACTCTGTATATTTTGTCCGCTAGAGGGCGCCACATTGAATTTGGTGAAAATCTATATAGCCTATAACCAGCGGACAATTAAGACTCTTCTAATGATATGTCATTTGTCGAATTCTGATTAGTGGTTTAGAAGTTACGAGGGAACAGATGAACATACATACATACATACATACATACATACATAGCCTGTCAAAATCATAACCCTCCTTTGGCTTTGCCGTAGTCGGGTAAAAAGGGAATAAATGGTCCGAGCTGTAGCATGGGCACCAAATTATCTAGTACCTATTTAATCCTGTATTGAAACTATTCAAATTGCATTGCTTTGTGAAGACGGACTCAGGGAGATAACTCCTATTTTCAGTTTAAAAATTGTGGCAAGTAGATCTGTCGCATTACTTGATGACCATCACGTAAGATAGAATAATAATGTTTAATATTTTGTATGATTATAGAATAACGGCTAACTAGCGCCGGCAAACAATATTCCTCAGAACAACACTTTAACTCTTGTCCAAAAATTACTTTAAATAGCATACTTGCAACAATAGGTTCTATAAAAAGCTCATCAAAAATGACGTCATGAAATAATAAACTAAGCCATCTAAAGCACTTAGTAAAAAAATACAAGACATTTTCTTTGTGTTCAAAGAAACATTTGCGTGCAAACCTTCGGGTATGTGGGCTAATGGATTTAAAATAACAATGGGAACGCCCCGCGGTTTGTCAACCACAGACGATATAGGGCGTCTCATAAATAAAACACTAGCCAGAAAATTCGAGAAATCTCGCCTAAATGAGAGTAATAAAATACACCTAGTTCTTTTAATACTAACGTTTTTACAGCCAATTGATTTTCTAGTTTTATTAAAGACTAGCTGTGCCAGCGACTTCGCCCGCGTAGAAGAATGACTTTGGGCAGCAGTTTTGGAAATGCTTAACCCGCGCCAAAAAACGTTCAGCAAGGTCAACGTGATTCTTTAAATTGCCATAACATTTTTTAAGTATCATCCGATTGACACGAATTAAAGACTAAATGTTAAGTTAAGCTTACCACAATATATCATTGAAAACCCCATCTAGATAGGATAAGCCTTTTCTTAGATATGATGTAATAATCTATACATATCATAAAAAATATAATAAAGGCACAGCTAGTTTTTAATATAAGTTTAACGGTAAAAGTCGATAATATTCTATAATACAATAAGGTGAATCTGAAGAATTTATATTTACAGTAGATAAGAATGGCAGCAAATGATAGAAGCAATTTGAAAATCGTTAATTGATCCTATGGGAAATCAAAATGTCTTCAGCTTTAAAGTTATTTTATACAGGATTACAATTTGAAGTCAACTTCTTCATAACAATTGAGACGATTATAGGCTCTTTCCGCTTAATATAGATCTAGGTCAAATGTTGGCATATAAAAATTCAAAATTAGTTTGGTAGATTTATAGCTTCATATTTGCTAGATAACTTACAAGGTAGGAAATAATGCATATGTAAATACATTTAAGGAGAGACAGCCTGTGAATTTTAGTTTTACAGGGCGCTCTCTCTCTCGCACAGTAGCTACATGATAGTTTTGTATTCGAACCATTCAGCCATCCTTGTATATTCTTGTTAGAGGTTTCTACATCATCGCTATTAAGTATAGGCATTAAGCATGTCTAGCATTTCAACTTGCATTATATATAACGCTACGATCTTATCCGTAAGATTCTAGTGACGATCGAAAACATCTTAGCACCATGAATGCTTTGGAAAAGCGCCAAGAGAGACTTAACTTTGGTTTCAAGAACACGCCAGTTAAGAAAAGCTAAGAAAAAAAGATTTTATAGACATAGTCTGATAATATATAGCGCTTTCTCGTTTATTTATTTCCGTAGTTAATTTTGATAGCTATAATAACAACGTTTTTACTACGTAAGGTGTTAGTTTAAGGGTTATGTATGTAGTTTTCATATTGTTATTGCCAAATGTAATTAAATGTAGGTATATCTTAGTTTAGTTTATAATTGTAATAATGGATTTATTACGAAAAGATGAGTATTTTTTTATTTTCCTATTTTTATTCATATTCTGGTTAGATAATAAATATATTGTTTTATTATTATTTATATAGGAGTGACTTTTTTGACTTCTTAAGAATCTAAAGAATAAACAAATACATACTGGAGTAAATACAATTTAAAAATATTGTTTGGAGGTTAAATTTGTTACTTATTCGTAAGTAGGTAGTTAAGAATGGATAAAATTAATAAATAATCAATAAAATTATTCTGCATGTCGTAGTATTAGTGTACTTGTTACATATAAATATTTTACTAGCCTTTGAAATTTCAAATAATATAATTATATTATAACATTGTAGACTCGAAATAATTTCTTGATATAGAAATGGTTGGTTTTAATATATATTATTAGATGCTTAATATGATCTGTGTGTCCGAGCACATGTGGTCATCTTGATAATTGACTAACTTTTATAGTTTTTAATTAACTAAACGCCTGCTAGAAATGCAAACGATGAAAAACCTAATGCTAATCGGACGATTTGTATCCTACAAACATATAAAACTGAGGATTATATCTTATCTCATAATGTGCGATTAAAAGCGTCTTCTCTCTCGTCAAGCGCCCCGAATTTAATTATTCAGAATTTCCTTAAACGTTTCCTTTCGATACTAAATGAGAAATATCGACTCTTTGATTCTATCTGAAGGCCTGAGGCCTGTATCCGATAGCCCGCCCTAACCTTTGGATATAAATACATTTAGATCGGGTTATAAATAAAATTTACATAATCCATACGAGATTTTCTCTGTGTTAATAAAATCTATGTTTAAATTATGTTGTTTATTACAGTTTCTCAATTGTATAGTGTTATTACGATCCTAAGCCTAAAGCTGGACTAACGTAGTCTTTTGTAGTAATTTTGTAATGTAATTTTATCACAATATCTACTTTCATGTATCATTACTCGTACATTATTATATAATGATTTACCTTAGTAATCGTATTCCATAAACGTAAACTTCATTTGGAAGAAAGCTAGATTTCAATTCGCATTTTCCACGTTCAGCCAAAATTCTGAAGTTTAAAAAGATAAGGTAGGTTTTATGGAGTATCAGATGAAAGAGAATAATAACCAATAAACTTTGGTTCGTAATTCTCAGTGGGCGACTCGCGCTTGGAGAGTATATTCGTAATGTAATTAATATTAGCATATCATTTTCCAAGTAATTTGTGTCACAAAAACGAAAAATTATTTTAGAACGTTTAAAAAATGATCACAAAATACTAATAAATGATTAATACAAATGATTTTTATACGAGTTTCATTTCACGAGGTTGGGAAAATCCTACTCCGATTTTATTCCTTATATTATAAATGCGAAAGTAACTCTGTCTGTCTGTCTGTTTGTCTTTCCAACAAGCTAAAATTACTGAACCGTTTAGAACGAAATTTGGTACACAGATGGTCTAGAGCCTGAGAAAGAACATAGGCTACTTTTTAACTGGAAAAAGGATTAAAAGAGGGGAGGGGAGGGGTCATATAAAAGTCCACGCGGACGGAATCGCAGGTAGCAGCTAGTTTTCTTATAAAAACAAACCGTATACTGCGGTTTTGCTTAAGTAGCCTGTAGCGAAAATTTGTTTAAATATGTACTAGTCTTATACAGATAGATAATTTTTTAAGTCAACGCTATTGAAACTGTAAAGTATGGTTCAAAAAAATACCTCAACAAAGTCCTAATACTATACAAAACGTCCTTAAGTTCGATTTTTGCTATAATCTGGGTCAATTTATAAGTTTATAGAAGCGTTCGCATTGTCGGTTGCAAAAAGGCGCCGTTTTGTCCCGTCTCCCCATTAGACCCGGGACGCAAGACGTGTTCTTTGGGATTACCATACAAAATGTAAAGTGATTGTCCCGGTTTTTGCTTGTAAGTGAAATTTGTACTCGGAAAATTGGTTTAGGCAATGTAGATTTAACAAGTTATTTAGGATAAATCTTTTAGTCTTAAAATATTATTTTGTGGAAAACTTGCTTTGTTTTAAAATAAAAATTGATTTATAATATATTGATTAAAGATTTATTTCGAAACTTATTAGCTTCAATAGACATTTATAAGGTTTTCGAGTTTCAAATTCTTTTCAGAGTAACAAAAGGTTTGAAATATTAAGATATTATTATTATTATTAGACTGCACTGAAATTATAAAGAGGGTTTAAATTTTATTTTAAAATAATTTAGTTAAATATTTAAAAATATACTAACGATATCTCGCGGTTTCACCCGTGAAGTTTTAGATCCCATTGTAATAACGAGATTAAATAGATTAAAAGTACAAACCTACGTACTCATAGATGTCAAAATTTTGTGCTTTTAACATATCTATTTAATATAATATCATTGTATAAAGTACTGATAATTAAATAAAATGAAATAGAACGAAATAAATAATTATTAATTAAATATAAAACATTTACACACGTACATAAGAAACGTTAAAGTTTAACTACCCCAAAAAAATCCATAAAATGTCTATCGATTAACAGAAAACGATCAAATAATGCATTTCGTTAAAAGCAGTCAGATTCATAGATAATAAAAGCATATTTATTGCGATCCTAAAACGATGTCCAGCGTTTTATGAACCATAAAATCTCTTTCATCAATAAATATTAAATTTAAAAACAACTAAAAGTTTCCTTACCTATCGCATATTTACAGAAAAATCCATTTAAAAATTACTATAATCCTGAAATATGACATTTTAAAATTAAAACTCGCAAAGCTTCTGAAATTTATATTTACATAGAAAATGTTGCTAGCTTCAGAAATTCTAAACATATCTCTTAAAATATCTTAATTACTTTCGCGAAATGTATCCTATGCAAATGTACAAAAATTGCGTTTCCCGGCCCTTCGCGTCGTGTCGTGGCTTTTTAATTTAGCCACGGGTTACAGATAATTTTCCATTCCACTTGCGGCGGTAATTGTGTCATTTATTTCGCTAATCGTGCCTAGATGTTGGGGACATAATTCTTTTCGGTCCATTGTCCTATGTTTAGTTTTATGTTGATAGTAATGTCGTTAACGAAATGGGACGCTTAACAGATACGAGAGAAACGCAATTTAAGTGTACGGATACTACTTATTTTATTATGATATCTCAACTGGAAATATTATATTGTGGTACCAATTCTATTATAAATGAACATCGACTACATAATTGGATATGTCGTCGATGTAAATGAATAATAAGTCATTTAAATGCTTGCCTATATGATACTAGTCGTTAGTATACCCCTTTTTTGTTTAACTCATAAATCGTTATTATTTTTCTTATGAACATGTTTTAAATTATAATTTCCTTTTATTATTAATGAAAAATAGAATGTTAGTTGAATTTAGAAATGTATATTCATTTTTTTTGGTATAATATCTATATCTATATAATTCAAAGGTGACTGACTGACATAGTGATCTATCAACGCACAGCCCAAACCACTGGACGGATCGGGCCCAAATTTGCAGTGCATGTAGATGTAATGACGTAGGTATCCGCTAAGAAAGGAATTCCCGAAAATCCCGCGGGAACGGGAATTAGCGGGAAAAACCTTTTATATGAATATATGCTTGAAATTTGGCATGCAGATACCTGAGGAAACTTAAAGGTTAGTTGCAACAGGATATTGTGAAATTCCCACGGGAACGGGAGTTAGTGGGAAAAACATTTGTATGAAAAAATCTCGGAAAAAAGTATTATAAGGGAGGGAAAGGGGGTCAAAGTTTATATGGAAGTCCACGCGGGAATATGATGGACCGTGCTTGATTCAAATTATTCTAGTGAACCTCAAAACCTCCTTTTAAGGGTACATTGAACTGTCTTTGTTTTAAAAATTTATCAAGTTTGGTCTCTTTCCTTAAGTAATTTAATTTATAATGATAAGGATTCAGATTTTCTATACACATTTTAAAATTATTTTTAGCACACTTTTCAAAGAGTAGGTACTACAATTTAGAAAATATCGATCATATATCAAGTCGCCTTTTGTACTCTCCAAGCGGCACGTATAGGTCTCTCTATCAAGTTGAGTTACCTTCATTCCATATCCCTTTGAGACCTTAAAGAACAGCTACAAATACAAGATTTTTTACTTAGACCAACGTATTTTTGCTTTCTTAACCATCTAAGTATAAAAAGTATCAACAAAACTGCTGGTTCCTTGTCACTCCTCTAAATCTTTAATCATTAATGTTACAAGTAAGATAACAATCCTTGCTACAACGAGATACAACTCAACGTAATAAGAAAAGCTATCTAAAACAGAAACGATATGACTTTAACAATAGTCGGCGAGATAACGAGCACAAAAGACAATATTATTTAGCAGACATCGGAGTTCAATGCTGTCAAAACTCGAGATTGAAGCCGCCTCGTCCGCGACGCCACGTGACAATATTTTCTTGATTAATTAAACAGGCAAATTCTATTAATCATAACCTCGTCGAAACGAAAGCCTCAAGCGATTTTCAACGTCTCCAATAATCCATTTAAAGTTGGTCGGACGCGCTCATCTTAGTTCGTGTCTGAAGTTATTAGATTTACTTCGCAAAGAACGAATCGGTAAATATTAAATACCCCGCAGTGCTTACGGGTTAATGGTATTAGATTGACTGGAGTTACTTATTTATGTTTAGTAATATCGTTATTAAGGAAAAGGAACTTTTATAACAAAAATTATATAAGTACATCTTAATAGTACACATCAGTTTTAATTTAGATAAGAAGTTATCGCTTTAAGGCCGTATCACGAAACACACAGAGCTCAAAGGAGCACTACATACGAGCGAATTGTACGTACTGCGTCAACATTTTATTTAGGGTTACCGCACTTCGCCGTAAATTAATTTGAATGTACGCAAAGTATAATTTAGGTGCGTTCTGAACGCGAGCGCTTCGCGGTAATTTTGTTATCGCCTCCTAACACAATCAACTTTGAATGTACCTTCTTCGTACGTCTGCGCTCCCGGTGAAAATCTAAACAATCTCATTATTACATTGCGTTGGATATTTTTTTCTGTTAGACTTGTCACCGCGATTTAAGGTTTCATTCTGTTTTACTTTGACCAGTAATAAAGGTAATGGCTAATCGCTTACTTTAGGTATTAGAATTTATTTTTTTAATATGTATGCTGTTCCAACAACAACAATTGGCGGTATAATAGCCATGCAAACATCTTAATTTTATCAAAATTTAGGAATGTAGTTAGTAAATATTACAATTTAAGACTAGAACTTCACGTGTTTGTCTTCTTTAACTCATACTTGAGTATTCATTTAAAATTAATAAGAAATCTAGTAGAATAGTTATTCTAAAAAATCAATATATGTTTCTAAAAGTCTAGTGCTATGGGGAAAACCTATTTGCGTGCGATGATTCGTTTTATGAATACACTCAGGTGTGCCTGTTCCTATATATCCTATGGCTATTGTTTCTATAAAAACACCTACGATGCATAGGTGTAAAAGTAAAGTATACAGCTTTTGTAGATTAACGATTATAAGGAAGATCTTGTGCATTAAGAGAAGAAAAACGAGAATAGAAAAGCAAGCAAGAAATAAGGCGTTCACACTAAGAAATATTTTTATAGGAATAGCTAAGGACCTACTCTTCTTTGCATTATCATATTATATCTACTAAAGAATTAATCCTTTCGCCGTTCAGGGAACATAAAATTTTAAAATATTTCATAAGCATAAGGCTCGGCACCTTTGCAAACAATTTGTGGAGAAGATGGTCGCTTACTTCTAGAAGATCTTACTACTTATATAATATATATGTTTCTTAATACATACATTTTACGTATATTTTAATTTTATGTTTTATACTATACTCAGTAATATGATAAATGCGTATATCATAAAAGGTTACTATAATTTTTTATTTGTTAATATTTCACGAGAAAATTATTCCATCGAGTTTGTATGAAATTATTGATTGGACCTTCAAACATAACCTGGACTTTAGAGCTGGGAAAAAATATAAGGCTGCTTTTAGGCTAAAGGAAATTTTATATATAAACATGCGAATCTAGTAAAAATATATACGAGTAACATAATAAGATAACCAATACTCATTATATTCGTATAAGAGTTCAGCCTTAAATGTCTAAATAATATGGAAGCTGCAAGTAGGCCACAAGCACTCCAGTTGGTCCAACATTTGCAACGTTGAACTTGTCTCGTTCAAACTTCGCAAAAATTGTTGCAACTTTATTTGAATATGCTTTTTATATTTTACTCTAAATACTCTAAAAAATAATATTTTTAGTATTTTTTTTTAAGTTGTAATATAATTTACTACGTCTACGAAACGTTACTACGTTTTGGGGCTATGTAATATGGTTTTAAAACATTTAGTCACTAAAATGTGAACTAAATGATATTGCAGTGCCTAATTAGAGTACATGGATACTCTAGCGTAATGTAGAATACTCTATAACACTATTATCTTTGTTATATATTACAATTGAGAAAAAGTAAGCAGTTTTTCCAGCGTTATTTCCCAGGTACTGCAAATTTACGATTAAATTTACATCAATTTTATACGTTGATATAGACACGCAAAATAGGCGCACATTAGTCGTCGTGTTGCGGAAACCATCCCGCCTTATAAAACATAATATACATTCATACGTCGATACGTCTACACAAGATTTCGCGCTTACAGTTATAGAATAGACTGCCGTAATTATTCATATCTATCTAATGTTTTGTATCTGATCTTAAACTGCTTATCACTTTAGACAACGCAGCACATTGTTATTTTTATAATGTGTCTGCTTTCAAACAAGCGACGTATCAATGTATAGCGGTCTATCAATATTAGGATACTACAAGGAAAACAAGCGAAAACCCTCGATGAGTCGTAACCTCGTTACAGTTGCCATATCTCGTTGTCACAAATTGTTTGCTATAACTCTGTTGACACAAAGCCATTTTTGTAGTTCCGATAACTTATGGTAACTGCATTAAAGGTTTCCTTTTAATAAACAGCCTTCTTGGACTAATATAGTGAACGGAAAAACATTCATTTTTAGATTAAAACTCATTTGTGCATCACGTATAGAAAAAAGTAAATTAGAACTTAGAAAAGTATCCTTTATAATTTTCTTACTGGTTTCGTAAGTCTTTTTTATAAATGTGTAAGAAAATTAGACTGCGTTCTCATCTAGTGGTAAAGAGATATGATCTAAGAAGTAACATCAGTCTCGCCGCTTTGCAAAACGGCCCTGTTTTGTAAAACGGCTAACCGTAATGTAATACAGCGGATTATACAATCCGCCTGCGACAGATACATAGGTTCGATACCATAGTATCGAACCGAAAAACATGGTTACGGATACGCAAGAGGAACTGCGGTGTTTAATTAAAATTACTTTATATAAACAATCCAAGAAACCTTATCAGTAAAAAAAACACGATCTTAATGGTTTTACAAAAAAAAAACCTAAATAAGATTAAGAAAAGAAAACACAATTTAATTTATGTTACGAAACTTCCACAATGAAATCCGAACAATCAAATGTTTCTAGCCAATTGAAATAATGGTGTTCGCGAAAAGTTTTTACGGACTAAAATTTCTAATCTGCATAAAAATTGCAATAATCATTATGAGGGAGTTGGCTACGACTTTTAGAAGTGAGTTGAACTGGGTCAGAGGGACAATAGTCTTGCTAATGTATTTTCGTAGTTCAATCACTCACCCTTTTTGTGCCAGTAATACTGAAACTTCTATAAATTGCAGGCTATTTGTTATGATATTTTCTTCAATATTTAGATTTTAATGAAATTGTAATATGTGTGTTGCTTTTAAGTAAGTGTGTTATGTAAATGTAGGGTGTAGTGACTTAACCCATTATCTGAATCGTCTGGATCTACAGAAAAGATTTTAACATACACTGTAAAATACGTTTTTGATTCATATAAATCAACAATATTTGCATTATAAGATATGATCATAATATAGATGATTATTCCATAATAAAGCTAAAATGATACACATTGCATTTCCTTATTAAATAAATAAAAATTAAACTGCTCAAATACTAAAAATGTTAAACGTTTTAACATCTCACTCAAATATTCGCAACAATTATGAAGGCGCGCTCCGACGTCCTCAGGAGATGGAGAATTGATGAAATTTCGAGAAAAGTGTGTGTTAGCATTTGATTTTATGTACGTGCCAAGAAAATAATTGCTCTAAATACTTAATTTTGTTTTTTTTACTTAATTTTGTTCTTTTGTTAGTTGTTAATAATAAGACATTGCCCAATAATGATTTTAAATATAAATTAAGTATTATATACCAAACACTAAAGGTAACTAGAGACTTATTAAGTTATTTAAATGGACGTCCTATTAAAGCTTCTTTAGATATGTACAAAAAGAACGATCATATAAAAGAAGGATATAATATATAATATTATTATATCATATATCATAGGAATGTTCTAGCTAGTGGAAACTCTGCGACACGTGTTGACAATCTGACGAACTGAAAACGTGATCTTACTTTTGCTGACTAATCCTTATAAAGGTGAGGTTGGGAGTAAAATTTCCGTTCAATATTTGGAACATTTCGAATGTGTAATCTAACCTAATAAAGTTTTATTGCAACTATGCGATTATAACTTTACTGTGACATGTTATAACTTTTTATATAACTTTTTTCTTCATTATAAACGATTGCAGTAGGTCAGTTATGATAAGACGTACCTTATACGTCATTACAACACGTATATTGTAATGATTAATTTCACGTTTTAAGTTTTCATACAGAACTTTTCGATTACATTGTCCTGTACAACTATTGTAAACAAAATAATGCAAAAACTCATACAAAATTGCATAGCAACAAAATGTGTCACAAGGTGAAAATGAAAGCATTGCACGTCGCCCTCGCAGAGTAAACAGCAATCAGTCAACTGAAAGTTACAAAGTTTAGACAGGGGAAAGTAGCTTGGCGCGCCATTTTTTATATTGTCATGACAGAAAAGTTTCCTAAAATAATTGGGCCGTTTGTTAAAAAAGTAAAAAGTATAAGGGAATGTTTTAAACGCACATAGAAGACTATATAATTTAGTTAATGCGTTACAATTCTTGCATTTTTATTCTTATCTATTATTTCGATCTAATGTTTTATTAATGAAATGTTTATATACGATGTTTAAATACACAGAATCCTTAGCATTTCCTTAACGAGCTTAACATTATTTATCTTTCTTTTAACTGATAAAGAAAGGCTGGCAACGGTTTCTCTTTGCTCATTACAAGACTCAAACGAAATCATCGTATTAATTCACCACATCACGACCGCTATAAACGGGTTAAAAAAGTCCCAAATATTTGTGCGTTAAATGATTTACGGGGAACGTCGTATAATAATAAAGATAATATGATTTACGAGACTCGGTCACGATTCGAGCATGCGATAAATCGTGCAAGTCGTAGTAATTGACGAATTTACGAATCGGGCCACTTTCTGCCGCGGGGTTTGCGAGTGATTGAGACGAGCTATTTATTGGTGGAATGGACCCGAACCGGATAGGAAACGTTTCCTTTGTTAAAAGAACTATAAAGCTACTTTTTCATAGCGTTTTCGTTTCGTATATTAAAAAAAAACATAAATACTATTTTGGTTTGAGAGATATATGTTTTAATAACTTCTAACTAATTTATTAATCTATAATATTATATGTTTTAAAAACATATTTGAAAATACTGTCTACATTTTGGATTTATTTTTGCTATTTATTTAGTGCTATTTTTTATTTCGTTTAATGTTAAGTTTGTATTATTCTCTCTCGTTGCCTTTCATTTAATAAAGTTATGTAGATATCCGTTTTATTCCGTTATCTGCCTTTGTAAACATCGCGCTAAAATAGTAGTCTCAAATTGAATTTTTGTCATGCAAATGGGATTTCACGTGCGTTTTGGCCCTATTATATCGAACCTATTGTTATAACATGATATGTAGACCATGAAAATGCAGGCAATTTAAGTGAATAAAACTAAACCTATTATACCTATCAAAGCTTTTGTTTTGCCTAAAATATGGAAGCTTAAATACCGTTTATTTTTTTGAGTGTGTTTGTTTTTTTTTATAATTGTATAAAAGCGGTTAAAACATCAAACAACTTACCTTCTAAAATCTCTACTCCAGCACGCGTAGATGACTGGGTTCATTGATGAGTTGACCCACCCCAGCCACGTAACCACCACATTTACGATCTCTTCGTGAGCTATGCACGACGAACAGATACCCGATAATAAATTCACCACAAAGAAAGGCAACCAGCACACTATGAACACACCCATCACAATACCTAGAGTCTTGGCCGCCTTTTTCTCTTTCGCAAACTTCGCCAGTTTGCGTGACAATGAAAAGTTCTTGGGTAAATGTTTGTTATGCGTCACGTTTGTTAAGCGTGTCGACGACCGTGACAGGCCATTGTTCTGTAACGCCGTTAGAGGCTCCTGGTCAGGCTCCTCGGGAGTACACGCACCGTGACACACATCACTTCTCTGCCTAACCGTACCACCGCGGTGGATCCGCAACGTCAACTCTAACTCACCACTAGGGCGCATCACTTGTTTTGTACCGATCTTTAACGACCGCGTTTGTATAGTCGCCGCACGATAGATACGGTAGTACGTGAACACCATCACAAATAGCGGCAAATAAAACGATATTGTCGATGAAAATATTATGTACTCTAAATTTTCCGTGAAAGGGCATTTGTAGTCCGGAACCTCTTCTAACCGGACGGCCCGCCACCACGCAATTGCAGGAAAAGATATAGCGCCGGAACAAACCCAAACGGCTGCTATAAGGAACGCTGCCTTCCGTCCGCTCATTCGCATAGGATATGTAATCGGGTCCGTAATGGCCCAATACCGGTCTAATGATATAACACAGAGATTTAGAATAGAAGCAGTACTGAATAATACATCTAACGATCTCCAAACGTCGCACCAGTCCATACCAAAGAACCAAGTGTGTTCCAAAACTTCATAGAGTGCAGAAAATGGCATCACGACCAGACCAACTAGGCAGTCTGCCACTGCCAGTGACGTCACAAAATAGTTTGTCGAGGTATGTAGATAGCGTTCTCTTATAACTGCTAAAATAACTAACATGTTTCCGAAAACAGTTGTCAAGGAGAATAATAGAAGGAAAATGACTAGAAGTGCTCTGTCCTGGAGTAGAGTTATGTATTCCTCCCAGGGTTCTTTGGTTTCATCGCTAATGTTGTATAGAGAGATGTTTTCATAGGATGAGTTCAGCTCAAGGACAGCATTGTACGCGGATCTTATAGGCTCCAATGAGTATTCGGGTCCTCTATGTATATTATAAAGTTGGCCTTTTGCCACCAGTATTTCGGGATCGGTCGCATTCATATTTCCCCAATAGTTATTAGTTTGCTAGCGCCATGGTGAGTGTTTATGTTTTCCTTGTTTTGCTCGAAGCCATTTAGATATTACATTTTTGGCAGGCATTTTGTTCTCTGATTCCACTTTGGAGGACATATTGTGTTGGCATAGCTTTTTGTGGCTTTTTGATGTACGTCTGCGCCTGCAACAACATACAAATATGTTAGAGATATTTTAGATCTATTATGCTTATACTATTTTTATTCTTGGGTGTTACTTAAAGGAATGTACAGCTAAAGAGAAATTTGCCGCCGTTTTTTTTCGTTGAAAGTTAGCGATAAGACCTCGCTTATTTAGGTTTATGGATTGGGAAAAAAGTAGAAAAAGGTGTGGAATCTTTTTATACGAGACAAAGAGTATAAATCTTCAATTTTCGTAGTAAAACATATGTTCATAATAAATACTGTATCATTCATCAACACCGATACAGTTGCCCTTCGACGGTCGGAACATATACAGTGTTTAGCGAGCGGGAGATCAAACGAATTGTGCTCTATGGGCCGTGATCGGCCCATCCACATGAGGGCTTACGACCCCCCACACCTCCAACTGCGTCACGTGAAATCCATACTAATATTATAAAAGGGAAAGTGTGTTTGTGTGTTTGTCTTTCTTTCACGGCAAAACGGCTTTACCGATTTAGTTGAAATTTGATGATGTAGATAGATGATACACTGTATTAAAATATAGGAAACTTTTTATCCCGGTATTGCCCCGGGAACGGGAACTACGCGGGTAAAACCGTGGGGAGCGGCTAGTGTTTACAAACAAGACAACTGGAACATTCCATTTTTCATACTCAAAGTTCCTAGTATTCGTTCAGATTAGGAGCCAAAGATTGTTTACTTCTTGAGTGGGAACGTTATTGAAGATATTATGGGCAAATCGAAAAATGGATTTGCAATGAATTGAATATCTGTTTGAAAGCTTTATCGAATTATGTTAGTTTGGACGACTAACTAAGTTTTCGGAATAAAAATTAAATAAATTTGTTTGAAATTTTATTTATATTTATTGATTAATCTGAGTGCTATAGGCATCTCTAAACAGCTTTAAAAAATAATACTAATACATTGTCTGTAAATCGATTTAAGTATCTGTTTCTTATTGGCAGTTAAATCAATTAGTTACAACAAAACTTAACAGTGCAACTAATTGTCTTGGATGTTTAAATATAATTTTCATACTTAACATTGACACAAAGGATTTATAGCATGGTAAAGTTTAATAGTTTCATGTGATCGGTCGTGGCTGCTGCTGACAGTTTATATTTCATCTAAATATGGTAAGATATCGCCCTATCAAATAATAGGGTTGTCGCTTTAAATTTTAAAATTCAAGCTTATATAGTTAGGGTTTGGTTATGTTTAAATAGCTATTGATATTTTATTTAGACGAAACAATTGCATACTAATGTTCTACGAAACTTGGCATCATTACCCTAAAAGGCTGTCCGTTTAATAGATTACAAAAGTTTACAGTTTGATATTTCAAGTACAAAATCTTCTATGGGTTAAAAAAATATTGTGGAACCTTGACTTGCTGCCAAAATCTTTATGAATTGGCAGAAGTTGATTTCGGTTTGCCAAATCTGTACTTTTGAAGGTTTTTAAGGCAATAAAATTGTAATAGGTATTGAATATTCTAATAAATTATAAATTTACATCATCTTAGTAACTAGCGATACCGAAAACTAGATCCAAGATTAAAACCAACTAATTAAAGTTTTAACTTTCTAGACGGAAAATTGATTCTATATAAGAACGTTTTACGGTCTATATACGTAAACAACTTCTCTTCGGACAGCAATAACTCGAAGAGTCTTATCTTTAAAGATAAATGAGCCTAAAGCAATTACTCTTAGCCACAACAAAATGTCATCCACTCCTAATTCATGGCGGTATCTTCAGCCGCAGTCGCTATGAGGTATAGTGACAATTACTGGTGACAGGGGATGTTATCGCGCCTCTTCATTTACTTCTGTTGACGTTCACTAATCTGTCTGGAAAGCCAGTGATTTATTGCCCCCGACAAAAGATCGCAAAGATGTTAAAATATTGTACATCAATCGTAGGCACAATGACGTGAAGTGTTAACACAATTGCCTTCTACGACCAAGGTTGTGGGTTCAATTCTTCTTCAAATCCTAACATTGGAAAAATACATTTTGAATCTTTCTTTAGTGTAGGTGTTTCTCTGTATTATAATAATATACATAGTTACAAAAGAAATGTATATAAACATTTAATGTATCCGATATCGTGTTGCCACAAAACAAGCTG
Organism: Eurema hecabe; assembly: GCA_026213755.1. NCBI lineage: Eukaryota > Metazoa > Arthropoda > Insecta > Lepidoptera > Pieridae > Terias > Terias hecabe. The sequence continues at coordinate 4,102,660 of JADANM010003353.1, forward strand.
TGTTAGGTGGGACTAAATGGCGCTGTGCAATGATATGATATAATAGATATATTATACCCATACAAATCAACCGAAAAAAGTGTTCCGCACAGGAGCGGCAGCACACATACCTATACAAGTCAAAACGATAGATAAGAGATAAATTATAAACCAACAAGAATAAAAGAGATAGTTAGTTTTTTCAGTTGCGCGTGAATTCACCGGCAACCAACCAAACCTAAAGGTAATTAGGATGTTTTTGCGTCTTCAAAATTTTGCGCTTATAACGTATCTATTTAATATAATATCATTGGCGCTGTGTTAATATTAATAGTCCAGAAATAATATTATTTTTTTTATTATTAAAAGGTGCCTGAGTATGATGTTCAAGAATTTTCAATAGTTCATCAACACCGAAACATCAGCATCGTTTCATTTTTTATACCTGATTAGGGAGAACAAATTATCGAATCGTTTTAAAGTACCTGGTGGTCGAGATAATTTAAAAGTGTGCAAACAACCATTATGTAAAGTAGAAACTTCCATTTTCGTCGCCTCAGGATAAAACAAAATAATCAACTTGCCCATAATGGAACGGAGTTGCCTTGACGTTTCATAATAACAAGATAACGCTATGGAAATGTTTGATTGAACTTTGTCTTTAATTTTAGCTCACCTTAGACGTATTTGGAACAGCTATTTCTTGAACAATAGGGTCGTATATTCATAATATCATATCGTATATTTATTTAGTATAGTTTCTAAGATAAGAATGTATAATATCTACTGAAGTTAGACGAATTGTACAGTTTTAAATTTGTGCATTGTTTAGTTTCCGACATTCTTAATAAATAATAAACTAAAAAAATAAACAATCCTTGTCTGTCTACCCAACTTTCTTTTCAGTTAAATTTCCCTTGTTCTTGAGAACGCGTACTCTTTGTATATCTCTATGTATTGACATAAAGTGCACCGATATACGTTATGGATCAGTTGTCAGTTTGCCACATGAATAGGGCATAGGGAATAGAATTACATTTACTTTAAAAATATACGGGGTAATTCCAATTGCCTAGAAAGTTCAAAATGTTGGCATTAAGAAAGGTCTAGTGAGTTAGTGTGAAATACAGATTTAAAAAAAATATGCTTCACCTTAACGTCAGTTTGTTTTATATATTCAATTACTGTTTTATTAGTACAGTCCTGATTGTAGTACAAATTAAAGTTTTTGGTTACCATAAAGGAAACAGATGTATTTATAGATAAACTTATTTTTATTATTCAGAATTTTATTTAGTGCAATCTATGTTTCAGATGACAACCCAGACAAATAACTGATGGAAACTTTTAACCTTTTATTCAATAAAAATATTTACGTTGTAAATAAAGTTTGAGTTAAAAGTTCAAAATATATTTGAGAATGTTATTTTGGAGCTATTTAGCGAGTTCATAGGCTAAAGGTTAAGGTTTATTTTGGTCGTTGTTGTGACTTACTTGAATATTCTGGAAATATTATTTTGAAATAATAAACATTGAATGGAAATTTCGATATAAAGCACTACCATTTTAACTATAATTAACCATATTGTCATACATATGTTACTAGAGGTATCATAACATACTAGAGGTATATAGAGGGGCTACGTTTTGTGTAGTAATTATTTATTTATATAACTTTTAACAACGTAAAGTCGGCTAAAAAACTATTCAAAATTAAAAATCGTGCTAACACTAAAAAATCCATTCGTACGTGTCGTATTAAAGAAAACGAAATAATCATATCATCATTCATTTTCAAAATATCGGAAATATCAATTCAGCCGAAAATATCTCAGTGTTAAGATGTTGAGTTACATTAAGTCATATAATATACTAGCCGACCCGTGTCCACTTGTTTGGGTATAATGTTAATGATCCTTTTTTATATTTGTAACTTTATTATAATATAACCTATGATACTCAGCAATAATGTGGCTTTCTATTGTTGAAAGAATTTTTAAAATCAGTTCAGTAGATTTCGAGCATACCCTTACAATTTAACAAACACACAAACTTTACTTCTTTATAATGTTAGTACAGATGGATCTATGGAGGACTTTTTGTTACCTCTTTCCTAAAAAACAAGCAAACAGATTTGTCATGTAGGCACATTGGACCTTAGAATACAAAGGATAATATTCATGCCGGTGTGAATATAAATTACATATATATAATTACAATAGAAATGAATATAATCGGATACTATGTGGCGTATACTATATGGCGAAGCTCGTTGTAAATGAATTAGCAGTGAAATACTAAGTATACTTCTATTGTCGCTTATCCATATATACTAATTATAAATGCGAAAGTAACTCTGTCTGTCTTTCCATCACGCTAAAACTACTGAACTGATTAGTACGAAATTTAGTACACAGATGGTCTAGAGCCTGAGAAAGGCTACTTTTTAACTGAAAAAAAGGGTTAAAAGGAGTCGCAGGCAGCAGCTAGTTACAATATACTTTCGTTATGTAAAATGTGTCATTGTATTGTTTCAATATAATATTGTCTTATAAACGTATAACCTTGTATGTGTCTCTAGTCTCTACATCAACATCTATCCAAACCCTATAAGTCCCGATATAAGCATAGGTTTAGTTCGTACAAGAAAATTAAATTTACGAATAGACAGCTAAGTGTTGAATTATATAGGGGCGTTAATTATCACGTTCGAGTTAAGGCTTACCGATAATTTACATTAGGTTAAGCTTATGCTCGTCAAATTGCTGTCTCATTGCCGCGACGTGTAATCTTTGCACGTTTGTATTGTATGGTTCAAAATCGGGGAATTGTGAAATACATTTGTATAAGAGGTAGAGAGAGAACTATTGAACAGTTGTACGAATAAATAACCTTAATTCTAAAGTCTATTGTTCAATTGATTCGACATACGTCAACCATTGTATATAATTGATTGATAAAGAATACTTTTAAATAAAAAGTGAGACCCAGACACAGACCTCTTCATATTAGTGACGTCAGAAGTGATGACGTCATACGCATTTTAAATATACATATAAACTTATTGATATTTGTTTGTTTTTACTTCTAGTTATTTGTGAGTTAGGAATACGTGAACGGTAAATAAATGAAATTCTTAGTATTCCATATATTCATTATATGCGCATGGGAATAAACGTCAGCAGTAGGTGTGTTTAAGCTGTTAATAAAAGTTATTTGTTGATCGATAGTCAATGGATTTGCAACTTCCAAACAATTCCAAACAAACATCGGCGTTCGAGCATTTGATAGATTGCGCTGAAAAGGGTTGAAATCGCGATAAAGAAAAATAGAAGCAACAAGGAAAAGTTTATGTCAACGGAATGTCTTAAAAGATTTTCTGAATTAGTTTTATATTACCCTTTGGAATGATTTAGGATGGCGCGAAGCATTCCGGAAAGAGATTGCGTTAGTTGCAAGGACTTTTGACGTTTGTTATTTCTGGATTCTCTAAAGATCTCGACTTTCTTAGATTTCTTGAAGTACTCGAGGAATATATTATTTAAATAATACGTAATAATAAAAATAGTAATAGTGAGATACTATGATTTAAACAATAGCAACTATCAGAGTTTCTTGCCGGTTCTTCTCTGTAGAAACTGCCTTCCGAACTAGTGGTCCGAAACAGTTGTTTTGTAATACCATGACGATTCAAAAGTGTTACTATGTTGAATAAATATATATTTGTAATTGACAATGACACTGGCTTTAGGGGTCGATTTTAAAAAGAAGATCGTACACAGACTCGAGGCGACCTATATCGGTTCTTTGAAGTTGTTGTACTTATAGGTAATGAAGACCCATCAAATATGTAGACTAAATTCCTTTTTGAGGTATTGAGTAGTATTCTACAATAAATAGTTTGATTTAAATAAAGTTACCAACAACATGGTCATTCAACAGCCAACAAATTATTGAATTATTAATAAATAATTGAAGGTCAAAGCCTATCTCGTATTGGTATATCGACTTGAAAACATTCCAAGGAAGTCAGAACCCTCGGCATGTTACAAAAACTCTCACTCGACAGATTATTTTATTCAATAGAATTTGCGTAAAACTCAGTGACGCGGCGACAATTCCTAATAATGAGCACGAAACCAGTCGTTTGAGAAATAATGTTTAATCGCTGATATAAAAGTGAAATATGTTTCGAAAAAATCGACGTTATGAAGACTCGACAAACTTCTTTTGTTAAAATTGTTTCCCAGTTTTATGATAACGAGTGGAACTTGATTTTTTTGGACAATTATTATTAAATGAGAATTGAGACATTTGCTTTCTTATTTAAGGGCTAAATTATAATTATTAACTATTTGAGTATAAAAATATGGTATGAGATTAATGCGTTGTTATAATGGTATGGTGGTGGTAGGCTTGTTATCATTTATATTATTTTATAAGAAAACTAGGTCTGTCCTGTAGTTGCACCTGCGTTATAGTAACTATTTTTAGTGTCATTATATTAATGTCAGCTCAAACTGAACGGCAATGATCTTCTGAATATTCTGTAGACTGATACTAGGCAAAGATGAAAACTAAAAGATAATAAAAAATACAATTTTTCCGACATTTCATAAGGCATGAAAAGTCTAAAAAGCTATTGTTAGAATATGGTTGCCGTAATTCAGAAATGAGCGGTTTATTTGACGTAAATGACATATTATAATGCTCGCAACTTTTTGTTGGCAACCTAATCCCTATTACGGGCTGTCTGTAGCCTTAAAATCTGTAGTCTATAATTATCACATATTGTAATTATAATTTTAAGTAGGGAACTATGATGATATATATTTTCTATTCTCGCTTATAATCTTATGTATGGTAAGTATTAAGATTATAACCAAGCATAGAAAATAAACAGTGAACAGATTATATACTAACTAAATTATCAATTTTTTGGGTTTTGGATTAATTGTTTGTGCTTAACTTTAAAGACATCGCAGTTTACAGTTATAATATATGAATAAAATATTGCGTAGATATTAAAAAAACTACTTATTTTCAAAGACGATTTTCTACATTGAACAGTAAACAACATTAATATTTTGCCACAAAACCACAATTGCAACGAAACTTCGTGACGACGCTTACAGAATAAATTCCCACAATACCTTGTTCGGTGTTCCCTCTTGTTACTTATATTAAGTCTGAATTGTTCCTTATCTCGTCCGCATTGACTTTGACATTGAATTTTATTCTTTTCGGCCTTAGATATTACTCTTCAGTATCCATTACATAGATTTGTTGGTTGTTACCAACACCTCAGAAGAACTTGGAATTTGCTAGAGGCGTTAACTAAATTTTCTAACCGATCGCTGTGAGCGGTTAAACCCAGGAATGCGTATAGAGGAAAATGTTCATGTCTCATCTATTGTAACATTACAGAGGGGACTTGTAACATCTAGATTTACTGAATCTTTGATGATTTTTAATGATTATTTTTATAATAATAGTTAATTAAAGTCATTTTAGCTAACATAAGCTTATCTGATTTAAATAAAAGGTCGATGTCAAAATACTTCGTAATACGAGTAAAGAATATAGTATAAATTATTTTTTATGTATTATTACTATGTTAAAGTTTTAATTATCATTTCAACAAATGATAAACGTTTCTATAAAAAAGAAAACATTTCTACAACAGTTCTGAAATAAAAATGTAACAAGGAAACTCGAAGTTTGCGAACTCTTTGTCATTTCTTAGTTTAAGCTTGTTTCTTGTTTTGTAAATACAGCACGTTTAAGCACACTGTTAATTAGTTGTGAGATCCCTTACGTTTTAAAAATAATTACTTAGCTATTGTTATTTATTTCTGTAACAACTTAAATAAAAACAATATATTTTATGTCTGCATGTCTGTCAAAACCAGAGAATACAGGTGATATTAAAACCAGACGATGATTTTTTTCATTTGATTGATGATGATTCTTCAATTAATCATGAGGTCATTACACATTGTCGTAAAATCACCCATTGTTAACAAAGGTTAAAGCACGAAATGTCTTTATTGATTTTAGATATTCATTAGTTGCCTTTGTAGTTAAAATGTTCAATAGAATATTGATTAGGACAACGATTTTGTTTCATTAGTCTTATCATCATTATTACATAGTCTAAAACAAAGTTGCTTTTTCTATCTGTATCCTTAAATCTTAAAAATTACGGAGCCGATTTTTATGCAGTATTTTAGTAGAAAGAGTGATTAAAGGGGAAGGTTATATCCGTGCGAAGCCGGGGCTTGACGCTAATATTAATATTATAACGTACAAAATTTATCCAACCACGTATTTAATTAGGAGTTTTTGAATTGGATGAAGTAATACTTCTCGTGTTTTTCTATTAGATCAAGAGCCAGCGGCCCCCAGACCTTCGTTAAAGTATAAAAGCTGTAAGTTTCTCAATGTATGTCCCCAACACAGGTAAGAACGAACCCCGTCTATGAAACTTGGGTCGCGGTTGCTTTCGCAGTTATCAGGTAATAAAGGTGTGTAAAATTGTGTGTTACTTACGGTATAGTATAAAAGCTGCAATTGATATATATTATTTAGAGAACCTTCAAATGATGTTTTCTCAATAGCCAGGCAGTTTCAGTAGTTCCTTTATGTTGCCAGGCACATCAAAAGTCTAATGTAAGTGCGAGCGCGAGGGATACATGTGTTAGCTATCATTTATTGTATACAATGAGAAATATTTTCAAGATTTACTACGAAAATTCATTATGCACAATAACTAAGAATCAACAAATAAATGTTTAGAAAACAATCCAATAATTATTTAAACTTAAATAATTATTTTTATAAAATTTATTGAAATAATATAATTCATCTAATACAATAATCAATAGAAAAATATTTCAAAGATTTCATGCAATCACAGAATGTGATTACAATCCTGCATTTTTCAGGAAGGGAAAATTGAAATGTTGGATCCTGCAAAATGATCAATATCATTTTAAATGGTTTGAAGGTGATCAGCTACCAAACTACGTCAGTGATTCTCTAACAACTGTATCATGATATGTATGTTATTATGATATTATAATATAATTAAGGAAATTTTGATTATTTATGATTATGTTAACATGGATTAATTATTACAGAGACAAGCGAGGAATACGATATTGATAGTGACCAAACCACAGATCGGAGGGTTCTATAATATCTTTGAAATATTTTTCTATTAATTATTGTATTAGATTAATTATATTATTCCAATAAATTGTATTAAAATAATTATTTAAGCATATTATTGGATTGTTAATTTAATGATTCCTAAACGCGGAAATTATATAAAAGAATTTTCTAAACATTTATTTGTTGACAATTGCAGCTTTTATACTATACCGTAAGTAACACACAATTTTACACACCTTTATTACCTGATAACTGCGAAAGCAACCGCGACCCAAGTTTCATAGACGGGGTTCGTTCTTACCTGTGTTGGGGACATACATTGAGAAACTTACAGCTTTTATACTTTAACGAAGGTCTGGGGGCCGCTGGCTCTTGGGATATATATAAGGACACTAACAATTTCAAACTTCGATTATAAAAACTAGCAGGAAACTACGTTGATAAAAAATCCACTTGAAAGATGACTTTTCAACAAAACTTAATACTAAGTTCTGCTTTTTGCGAGCGCGGAACGGAATCGATCGCGGCGCCGGGCGCCTGCAAGACGGATGACGTTTCTTAGAAACAAGCGCTTTTTGCAACTAAACTATTAATTTCAAATAAAATCCAACATTTGTGTCTGTTAATATAACTAAAAAACTTTATATTACCGACCACTTCCGGCTTCGCGTGCATATATTATGCGTATATTATACATATAAACCTTGCTCGTCAACCAAGCTATCTATTATAATAAACCGCATCAAAATCGGTTGTCTAGTTTTAAAGATTTAAGCATACATACAACAGAGTAAGCGACTTTGCTTTATACTATATAGTTATCGTATATAAGCTATTTTGAAAGAATAAAAAATTGAAAGACATAGAGCTTTGTTATAAATATTTTAATTGAAATGGATTAGTATAGCATAAGCTCATATCATTCACAGGAAAATGATCGTGTTAATTTTTACATTAAGAGACTATTCACCAGAATTTTTAGCTAATTTTCTCTGCAGCAACTGCTTTATCAACTCACGATACATAGGTCTTGTTGTCTTGTTATAATAACACGACGACTTAGCATTGTTTCAAGATGTAGTCAGTTGAATAAAAACATATTTGTCTTGAAAACAGTTATATTGGATAACAACTGCATATCATTTCTAAAATAAATAAGTACTTTCTTAAACAAATTCACTCTTTTTACTATATTAATCTTTATTTATCGAACATCACACAAGAAGAACGTTATAAACAGCTCTTTCAAATAATTTATTGCAGAATAAACCCTATGAAAATTCCTTTGAGACTACTTTCATTGATATATTTTGCAGGCAATTTTATGTGCCTCTATTGCCTCAAACATCGTAAACATCTTCGAGCGCCGAGAGAAAAATAATCCAGTCATTTGAATCTTTTGATACGATTACTGCAATACTGAATATTCTCCCTTCTTATAGACTACACATTTTTATGCGTTCACTTTTTAAAGTTCCTTTTTTAAACTTGTAATATGAAAGAATAGTAAAGAGGTTTAATTAGTGGCTATTCGAAAATAAGTCAGCATATACATCGACAAGTTATGAAATGTTACGACAGCAATTTAAGCAAAACTACGCTCATTAAGTAAAATTAAAAAGAATATTAGAATTTTTCATAGTACTTTTGCTGTAATAAATCAAATAGTAAGTGCTGTACTTGATTTAAATAACTCCGGGTAAAAAGAAACTCAAATAGACTGAAACTTGATTCATTTACATATTACTCGAAAACATTTCGTCGTCTATTTTCGTAGAACAACTTTTATTTGCGCTCGAATTACACAAACGAAAAGAATTACAAGCCATGTAACAAGAGCATTTGCGTCGACGAAAAAGGTCATTTATCACATGATACTTTTACTTCGAAAATCTAGAATCTTCTTTTCTAAACATAGGAAAATTATATGCGTTTATATTCATGGTTAGGCTTTTCTCTATTTGAATAAAATCGTCTAACACTATTTTTTTTTAATTAAAGAATCATACTTAGAAATATACTTTAAGCGATGTTAAATAAAAAACTAAATATTTTAGATTTTTTCGTCTTCTTAAGAGAGAGAGAGAGGGTTATCTAAAAAGTTATACGAAAACAAATGTCAACCATATTTCCCTAATATAACACGGCTTAAGGTACGCGATATCAACAGTCTCTCACACACAAAGAGAATGTTAAGTTCCCTATTACTTTACAGAGCAGGGGTCCATAGTTTTCAGCAACATGCTGCGATATTTATTACAACTAATACTTCGGGGTCCATTTTAACACATACCAAAAAGCTCCTATAAGAAAAATCTCTAGCCTCAACTGTTGTAGTCTTTCTAAGAGACTAAAAATACACATCGATAAGTTTAGTTAAACTTTCTTTCAGTAGGAGTATATTAGTTTCTACATACAAATTCATACGATTTTCGAAATAAAATAAACATTATTTGAAAATAATTAAGATAAGAAGAAAGTTATGTATCATGAACTGTAATAGAATAGAAGACGAGAAGTCTCTGCTTAAAAAAAATATGCGTCATAATTTCACAGATAAAAAAGCGCATCATTATTAAATTCAGTGTTCGTCTGATGTTAAGTGAAACAAACCGCATTTAGTGTTTGTCTTTCTCATGAAGAGGGTAAAAGCATTTAGCCCGCAATTCTGCTCATTTGCCCTTTACTTGACCAGTAAAGTCTCACTTGACTTTTCCCAGATCTTTAATACGTAAAGAGTTTAATTTACAACGAGAAAGCTTCGTTGGAAACAGTGTTATTTAATATCTGTCTGACCTTTGCTTATATTGTTGGTGTATTTTTATTCACCTGTAAGCAAGTTGGTGTCATGGGCTTGATATTAATATGCCGTGGGTGATAGCGTTCGAGGTCTTTATTATAATCATGTAGGCTGTAATATAGTTCTATATTGATAGTGGGGAAAATTAACCCGTACATTTTATACTCAAAGAAACTTTTTATAGCAAAGCAAATGTTGTAACATACCTATAACCAAGTGTTACAAAGAAAAATAGGAATTATTTTTTAATTAATCTTTCATACAAGGAAATACTAAATTATCTCTTACGTGGTTTTATAAATGGATTATTCCTTTAGTAGATACATAACTTAATTATATGGTAAAGGATTAAATATTATCAAAGTCAAATATGGAAATCTGAAACGAATATCATGAAGTAGATCATTGATACTGTGATTAAAGTAATTTCGAGTTTTGTATTGTTGTATAACCTATATGCGTGAACAACATTCTTAGCTTTTAAAGTTATATAAAGAAAATAATTTCTTTTTAGTTTATTTTTTTCTATTATCCGTATCTTTTTAAAAATTTACAACCAACTCTTAATTTTTGGTTATCCCAGACAGTCTTTTGGGTTAATAAAATACTAATAATTTGATTAAAGTTTACCTCAATAAAAAAATTAAAATCAAATAACTCATGTGAGTTATCAAAAACTATAAAGGTATTTAGTCTAACAATAAAATGGATTAAAATACAGCCCATTTAATAAATTACGCAATTTGTTACAAACCTCAGCTTATTTAAACCAAATCATGTTACACGGGTGTAACGCCAAAAAACAGGGGAAAGCAACAACGACTCGCCTAATTCAGTTTCGTGTTCGCCAAAACCGCACTGAAGTATAATTTCTTTCAATTTCCTCTCTCAGTTTAAATGTTCATTCGAAATTCACTTCGAGCTTATCTACTTTATGAAAACTTAGACTATGGAGCCGCAGGACTGGATAGCTGCGACTATTAATTGCTTCTCACTACACGAGGGTTCTGACATCTTGGAAACTAACGGTTTCCAGTAATTCGTTGGTCACGTTAATATAGACTGTCATCGGGTTTAGGATAATTTGGTGTTACATTGCCGTATATAAACTGCTATTTATATCTCCCTAGTCTTATATTTTTTAGCCACTAGTGTTAATTTCAAAATTGAGGAATAAAATTTCTTCATTAGACAATGTACATGTTACAAAGTTATATTTCATTTTACGGTTAGAAACACTATGTACGCATATTTGTTTACCTATTCATGAAATGACGTCTGTTGTTATCAACATTATTGGGTATTTATTATATTATTAGGTATATAATTATATAATTAAAATTAAAATTAAAATTACATAATTTTTAAGTATATTATTATTCTTTTCGTATGGTTGCCTGGAAGAAATGGCTTACAGCCATAAGGCCGCCATTTACATGTGTTTGTATTGGTCTAGTTTTCCTTTTATTGTATGCTGCTTAGTAAATACGTGTAATAAAGAATAAATAAATCAATCAATATTTTTATGCAAAGTTGGGAAAATAAGGGAAGGCGCTTGGCTTTTGTTGGCAAGTGATAACATTCACTGAGGCCTAGAAGTGAATGTATCTAACTGTCTAAGAACTCAAACAAAAAGGAAAAAGGACATAGAAAGGAATAACAGGGTAAAGGACGGAAAAGGGAAAATAGGCTTTTAAAGATCGACACGCGTTGACATCTCGGCGGAGGTGCCATTATTTGACGGGAGTTCTCTGTAATAGGCTATAGAATTTTTACCATATTTTCCCCAAACAAGACAGAAATATCGCTACCTAATTTGAATATCTTTATAGGCTTTTACAAACACCCACTTAATAACGCACTTAACAAGCAAATTTCAATGAGTATACAAAACGTTTGTAAACAAGAACGGCGATGAGATGTAATAAATAGCGCTGGGAGCTCATTAATTACCATTAGCGGCTCTCACCACTCGTGCTTACCGCTTTACCAGAATTAACCACTTCTATGCATTATACACTGCGCGTTTGGTTAATAGAACTTAATACTACCTAATACTAACGACGTAATATACTTAGAATAAGGAAAAACCTCATAAATACTTTTAAATTCAATCGCTTTTCAGACAGGTCGATATGTTTTTCTTTTTTCTGAAGATATATAATTTGTATTAAGATTGTAGTAATTTTTTGGATTTTTAGCCAGTGTTAGAAACGAAATTTCTTAAGTCACTAAAACTAAACTGAATTATTTCGTGTTATATTATCATAACATAGTATAAAACGAATTCGCTTTCTTTTGTATGCTTTAATAATTAATGATTATACATACAAAAATGGATGTAAAATCGGTTGTACGAGTATGTAATAATAATTCTGTTTGTGTGTGTGTTTGTTATTAATAAATCTTCAGACATAATATCCTTGAGACTGTCATTACTGCATGTTACTGCATGCACCTCACGGAATTACGTTCGACGTTGCTATTCACTAAGTGTTCAATAATGAAGTTATGACTTGATGAGTCAGCCGAGTTACAGGTGTGTTCTATGTTAGCTTCATTATACAATATACTTATACTACGAACTTTATATAACCTTAGTTTCATTTATAATTAAGAAATATTATGCTAAAGTCAATCTGTCTTTCTTTGGATATTCTGACAAAGAAACTTAATTAATCTTTTTGTTGATATACTTAAAAGAAAACGTATATTCGAAAATTGACTCAAAACGATCTATCTAGAACTTTAGATTAAAATTTAATTTCGTAAACAATAAATCCTTGTTCTAAGAATTTTTACACAATCATCTGTTAAGCTGTTTAAATTGTAGGTATAATTAAATCATACAAAAGCTTGTTATTTGTGTGTGAGCAACACATGTCACAGTAAATAAATGAGTTTCATTACATATTGACCAATGTACACTGAAGCGCATCTGTACACACCGAAACTCATTAAAAAATAATTTTTCGTAATTGTTCTTAACCGATGTTTTTCAATGATATTATATTAAATATATATGTTATAAGCGCAAAGTTTTGACGACGCAAAATCATCCTAATTAGGACGTCCTCCCTTAACGTGATTGGCTTTTTTTATTGGTTTTATAATTTATCTCTTTTCTATCGTTTTTACTTGTATGTATGTGTGCTATCGCTGTTGTGGGGAACACTTATTCGGTTGATTTGTATGGGTATAACATCTATTATATAATATCATTGGATGTTTTTATTTTACGATTTATAGGTAGCAACAGTCCTTACGTTTTTATAGTAGGAAAATCCTCGGAGGAAACCTATAGGATTATGTGGGATTTCTATTGAGTAAAATCTCACTCTCACCTGAACGCGACACAAAAACAACGTTTGACACTCCATAACTTGACGTTTTCTAAAAAAGATTTGGATGGTTCCTTTTTCCCATTTTATCCCAATGTGGGAAAGGCATACCTTACGATTGAAAGAAATCTTTTTTTATCTACAATACTATTTAATTAACTCAAGACTAATTTAACATAACATACTAAACACATTTTGCGTACATCGCATGAATAAGACGCAATGGTCGATATTGCGCGGTGGGCGTAAAATATTACATACTCCGAGGGGAATAAATTGCTTCGTATTATACCGTCTTTAAACAAACAAATTGCCAGCTCGCAGGGAACACGCATAGTTCACAATTAACGGCTTTATACTGTAAGTTTAATATTGTGAGTCATCGTTAGGCGATTAATGATACATTCTTATGCGAGAAGGTTATTAAAACTAATATTATGAGCGTAAAATTTGCTGACTGTGTAGGTCCTATAACTAGGTATCTCGTTGTGTAGGCATGTGTATGTTGCTTTTTTAAGCTAAAAATTGAAGTGATATAAGTGAAACTTTACAACTATGTTGTTTATACATATTTTAGAATAATACTTCAGCTAAAATTTGTAAAGATATGTGTGGAATATACACTATTTGAAGATCAAGTAAGTATGAAAAATTGCTATCTGAGAGATCGACAAAAACGTTACACGTGTTAAAAGATCTACAAAAAAGACTGTGGCAGTTTAACATAATATGTTTTGTATGCAAGCTATTTTCGGCTAAATAATGAGATGCATTTAAATATTTTTGTCTTTGTTTTTAAAATGAATTTCTGTTCCAATACTATAATTAATTACAATGAAATGGATTCGAGTTTTAAGCGAATAAATTTTTTTGTAATTAAAAAATATTCAAAATATATAAGGAAGTAGATTACTCACTTCCATACAAACATAAAATTGTTTTTCATAAATAATGAACAACACTCTGTTAACTGCAGGAAAATAAATATGAAGAGACGAGAAGCGAAATTGTGTAACAAAATACGAAACGAAATGAAAATTCGAAAAAGAATTTGCATCGGAAATAAGATCTTAATAATTTAATTTATATCAATTTGGTACGTCACAACAATTCGTATTGTTTTTCGGCTGCTAGAAGCTATTTTCACGGTTAGCGTTCGGAATTGCTCATAATTTCCTCAGGGATATTTATTTCAGCAATAACGAGAAATTATCTTTAAAGCAATATTTCATTTGTCTTTTATTTACAAATAACAAGCTTTAAAAACTTAATTAAAATTAATGATGATTTTGAATATATTGCGTATTACATATTTGCTATATTTTAATAGGGTTTCTGATCGACGGGAATTTTACATCGTTTTCTTTATTGTCTGTATTCTTTTACTATTTAAACCACTGAATTTCATTTTTATTTTATGAAAAATCTAATTTTTAAGAATTGTTACTTTTTATAACAAGGTAGGTGTCACACCTGTTATCGTTGGATATGAACTATGGAGGTTAGGCATAGGAAGAGATGTTAGTCACATTCTAAATGGTGAGATGATGAGACGAGATTTGTGAAGAGCCTGCTAAAGCTCCTGTGGTTACCCCGCATAGCAGAATAGTTGAACAGCGTATACCTACTTCTAGTCGATGTGACTCCGACAACATCAACTTTCTCCACCAAATATGATGAGCAAGAAATTGTGAGCAATGGAACTGCATCTCCAACGACAAAAACATGCTTGCCTTTTTAGCGTCTATTTATTTATTTATTAGCTACAAATTAAATTATATATACAGTTGCTTTCATTTACCACTAAAGCAAATACTACAACATATGATTAAAGAGAAAATACATTTCGTCACGAATGAATGATGAATGTAACAAATTGAGATAGCGGCAGCAGTTATTGGTTTTGATCGAATATCGGATTTAAAGCGAGTTTCCCTGAAAGCGTTTATTTAAATCGAATGCACATGAAAATCTACAGGAAATTCCTTTTTAACTCACTACAGTCAGCGCCTACGCCTTTTACCTGCATTTTAAAATACTGTTTTGTGGAACTCCTACGTTCATATTGCATTTCTTGAAAATTTGAATTCATTGTTTTGAGTTTAACTTTGCACAGGAAGAACTTGTGTAAGCATATTTTGAGCAGTATTTTAATAAAGGTAATAAGATATTTTTATAAAGAAAATTGAGGCGCTTGTTTCTTTATTAGATAAACGGTAAATAAATATAAACGAGTAATATGAACTTGCTGTATCCCGTTTTTTTGCGTTAATTTGCATAAATAATTGATGCAGTGGATCTCAAGATTACTAACTACCTAATCTAGACATCGTAAGCGACGTAGGCGAGTAGAGGAGTCGTAGGCGACTTATAAATTGCCAAATGGTCAAGGTTGTATAAGTTTGTCTCATCTATTTCTACTTCTAGAAAATATTCATAAAAAGTGATATTTATATTTAAAATTCAATTTATTTTCAACGGCTATAAGTGTCGTTACAAAATTTTACGACTTCATAGCATGGCGGTTTATATCTTTCGTGATCGTACAATTTAACAAGCAATAATAATTTAAAAATGTCGTTTCTGACAATAAATAAACCATTTATCGGGCAAGATTTGTTTTGATATCTTAAGCCAAAATTTAATGTGTCATTAAACGTGTATTACAGACAATAAACTCTCGCGTACTTTTTAAAAGCTTAGCAAAAGTCAACAACCTTTTAGACTACGTT
Organism: Eurema hecabe; assembly: GCA_026213755.1. Lineage (NCBI taxonomy): Eukaryota > Metazoa > Arthropoda > Insecta > Lepidoptera > Pieridae > Terias > Terias hecabe. Next base: position 4,118,688 of record JADANM010003353.1, read on the forward strand.
TAAATTCAACAGTTTTTATAATGCGCCACCTCAAACAAGATTATTTTTTATCGTTACGAATGTGAAATATTCCACTACGTTGTCGGGGTTTTGAAAATTCAAAGAATTTATATTATATTCAAAGGATTTACACGAGTATAACGCCCGCATTTATTTGTTGTAAAAATTCGGTTGCAGCTCATTTCATTTTAATGAGGTTTTACACCTTATAACAATGAAATGAATACTTCAGTAGGGAAAATAGTTTTCGTAGTATTGTTTACAAATAGCACTTTAGTTGTCTGATGATAAGCGACTGTTAATATTTGTGAACCTCGCGAATGCGTTACCGGCTTTTTAAAATGGGGAAGAAATTCTACGTATATAGACAGAATAAGATAATGGACGGAAAGTAGGAGAAGAAAATCGAAACATTTCAGTCCTGCACATCCAACCTCAAAGAACGTTTTTAATTTTGATGTACAATTAAAACCAAACAATTTAAATTGAGTATTATTTATATACTACATCACAGGCTTCATATAATAAACCGGTATGCACAGTCTAACTAAGCGTGTACTAACGCAATTATATAATACGGATATGAAAATCCTGCGCTTGCTTAAAGCGTTTGTCGAAATTTCTTTGCCGTTTCCCTTAACGTTTGTCAACCTCCTTTGGGATGGAAATCTAACCCTCATTACTTAGGTTTCAGTCCTATCAAACATACCACAGGGAATACATTAATTTAACACTTTATATACGACTCGGATAAGCATCGCTATATAAACTTCCGTGCTCTGATTGATGATGTTTGTGGCCATTTTACTAGCTTGATGATTTTACCGCGCAAATTTTAAAAAAGTCAAAAGCGCAAACGTCAAAATACCCTAAACAGATAACATATAATTAATTATCTGTGGAGCAGTTTTATAGAAATATGTTTTGTTATTTATGTCTGATGATTTTTAATGGGAAATATATTAAAATATAAAAAAAAAAGATTTACTAATTATTAATTAGTCTTCGATTTATATTGCAATACTACATTTATTGACTTTATTCACGTTATGGTTTAATTTCGAAGTTCATAAAACTTAATTGCTATTTCATATTAACGTGAACTTTGGAGGGTAGCCAAAACATTCTAATTTGCCGTAGCTTTTGCAATTTGCACGGAATCGGTATAAAAGAAGGCTATTTTAATAATTTTTTAGAACTGGCAATAAGCTTTTCCGAGGATCTGTTTAAATACTCAGTACTGACTAAACTAGTTTGTGAAAAATAATATGGATGTTGGTTTCCTTTTCACGCAAAAACTACCCACTGGATTTGGTCTTATTATTTATGACAGATATCATTATTATTAGTCCAGTCATTTTAGGTTTTATCGTGAGATATTTGCGAAAAACTGATTTTCGTGACCTTTTATAACTTTTTTAGACGGCACGATATCGATGTAGATTTTTCACATCTTCATTATAAGGCCGTAATGGTACACCATATGGTACACCAAGGTATACATACCTTATACAAAAGTTCAGCTTGCTAGAATATTTTTCAAGGTTTAAAATTTCTAAAATGACTGGACTATATTATAAATAAATCAAATTATTTCTTACAATCAATCTATCCTTTTAAATATTTAAACACTTAACAAATGATTTTTTGATGGACCCGCATTTTATATTAAAGAAACGGAACAGTTTAGAATATCCTCTATTTTTGCGTTATATACCTATTAATTAGGTTTAATTAAATAGTTGTGGAATTAGCAAAGTGATTTGTTTATTTGTGTTTGTTCCAAGAGGAAGGTTTTTGTGTATTATACACAAAATCATGCTCTCAGAGCACTCTATCTGATAAAAATGCATGAAAATAGGTTGCGTAGTTTTAAACATGTAAGCATACATTGGGACAAACAAAAGACTGTTTTATATACGAGTACTTATTTTAAAAAAATTGTATCGTTAAAAACATATTTCATAAATCATCCAGATCGTTATAAAGCGGATTTATAATTCACCTTAAAAATTGCTTTAAACCTGTAGTAGGTATAGAACTTCGTTAAAATATGTAAATTGAATTTTGATAAAAATTTACCAAAACATTTCCCGAAAATAAAACTTCAAACATCTGTCAGCATTTCCTCGTCGAAGCTGCGTAAAAATTGATGTAAAAGTGCTTCGGAAAGTCGAAATACAATACAAAGTGTATAGTTTTTAACTATCCGAAAGCACTTTGTTGGATTACGAGCTATAAACTTGTGCACCTGACATACTCCATTAACTTCATAGCTAAGACTTCTTAGTATTACATCGAAATGCTTCGAATAATACGCTGCCATTCTTTACAGTGTTAAGGAAATGATTCACGGTGATACGTGGTAATATTTCTTTACTTATTTGTAATATTTCTCAACGACTTAAAAACTCAGTGGAGACTTTAATTCAAGCCAGTTCTTATCAGTGTTATACTGATTATTACGGAATTTCATTTGCTGTTATATTTTATGCTCAATTCAAATTGTGTATATGTGAATATAGTCATTTCAAGCATGTACCTGTTGCTGTTATAAATATTAAGTGAAAACGAGAAACGATAAAAAAATCTCGTTTGTTGTAACTTGTATGCGCGTCCGTAGCTCAGTAGCCTAGACCCACAATAGAAATACATGAACACATTTCAAAATTTTTAATTGTTACGGTTCACGAGTTGGATGGGCGAACAGCGGCGTTTCAGTCATAATGCTGTGTTTTTATCCTCTGGTTACGCAACAGGCAACGAATTTAACGAATAGAACAGCAATTATAGAATACTAGCTTTTAATCTATGCATATTATACACAAAGACCTTCATCTTGTATCTTGTATTCTAGTTAAAAAAAACGCATGAAGATCAGTTTCTTAGTTTTAAAGACATACAAACAGGAGAAGGGGACTTTTTTATACTATGTAATAATGATAATTGACGCGTATTAGTTATACAGTTTGTACAATCTTTCATTGTACAAAGACGCTGAATAATAAAAAGGCAATGTTACATTGATATATGTGTGTCAAGTTATGTCACTGAAGTTGGCAGCCGAACGTACTCCAGGCTTAACAGATTAATCGCTGATTGACATCTAACTTAAATGGGTCATGGGACATTTTATCAGGGCTTACTGATAATGGATGTATGAATTGCATGCGAAATCTCACCAGCTTTTTATACTATAGATCAGGATATATTGTGGCCTTAAAAGATGGAATAAAGGAAGGATATGTAGCTAACAGTTTATTATTTCGCAATAAATACATTGTTATATTTTATTGATGATATTAGAGAATAAATTTATTAGATTTAATTTGTGAACCCTTTATGAATATGGTGTGGGTGACGTATATAAACTGTTTCATAAATTAGAATTTTACACTTAATAACTTGACCATACATTCTCCTACATATATTTATATCAAAGAAGGGAATTTAGAATATAAAGATTATATCTCTTTATATTCTAGATACATTTTTATGTTACGAGTGGAAATATTAAGATGGTTATTTTAATCATCTTGACAGAAATATGCTTATTATAACCCAAGCAATGTAATATTATTGAATTAAAAATGTGTTTAACCAAATTTTTCATACAATTTAGCTTTTAAGTAAGGACAGTAAACATAAAGAATGATATAAATAGTTCAGTGTCCACTTTGCACTACCGAAGGTTTAGTCCGGATTAAGGACTTACCCGTAGTTCTTCGACATTGGCCTATTTTCTACCGCCTGACGGCAATATAGATCAGTCTGTAAAATGCTAACAATAAGGGCACACGACTACAAATAAACTTGTAGGTATAAGCGACTAAAGTACTGAAATTAAAAAAAAAACACACACACAAAGATAAAATTGACAATTGTAAATTGAGTTTTGAGCTATTAAATTTGATTATTTTATATTGTGAGATAGGACAAACGGACTGATTTGACATCTGATGAAACAAATTGCCAGCTTTTGAGGTAAAAATACTTTATTTCTTGCAGTCTTGTACACACATGTCTTGGTAACTCCATGTCGTAAATATTGCTTGCTCTCCTTGCAAACAAGCAATTTTAAATGCTTAATTTCTTTGGTTTAAACTTCAATTCAATCTAACTTAAATTACTAATATCTACTTATATGTTATAAATATCATGGTTCAGGGAATTAATTCTCTCTTCTACTCCTCATATCTTAATCGAAAAAAAGCTCCAAAATGTGGTAGAATAAAAAAATACCTTTTAAAGTTAACAAATATACGTCATCAGTTTATTAAGAACCTTTAAAAATCTTGTCAAGTGTCTATTGAAATAATGAAAAAGTCGTATTAAACGGATGCCGAAACCACTCAAAACTGCTGGCCAATTATCGTTATAAACGATACGCAAATTCTGGCTGAAACTCAATTAAAAAGGTAAAAATTTATTGGTATTACTGGAGGATAATGAAATTTTCGATCAAGATTTTTTTTCTAGTATAAGTAGGTTCTTGTAAACATACATCTCAACCCGATTTTTACAATAGATATCATTATGGAATGAAATAAAATGGCTCATAAGGAGAGGACTTTAATTTAATCTATTAAAAATTGAATTTCAAATCGTCGATGAGGTTCTTAATTTAACTGGATAGTTTTAATTACACGCGTAGGTTAAAGTGTATGGTTAATATAAAATCTAATAATATGTAATAACAAAAAAAAAATATTTATAGATTAAAAGTTGTCAATCGAAATAGCAAAAAGAAATATAATTGCTACAACGTACATCTAAACTCTGAAATACAACTATGACTTTAATACAAGTAAAATTTTCATTACAAGGGGGCAACGTACGAAACTGACGAAACAACTTAAAATATTTCAAACAGAAAACCACATCTTTCCTTACCAACAAAGTGCAATCTACCTCGAAAATTTAAATTAAACGGTTGTAACTACGCGGTTACAGCTTATATCACATTACACTACTTGAGTTATAAATTCTTTTTTTATTTATTATTATTTATTAGGTCAACCAACAATTGTTTACACAGTATTCAACTTAAGATTTTAATAAGAAGAATACATAGGATTGTAAGGTAATGGACCTTTTTTCGCGATATCTCGGAAACTATGCGTCTTACAAAAAATTTTACGATGTAATTTGTAGCAAAATATGTTAATATAACTTTTTGCTTTAAATTGAAAATCAAAGAAGTTATAAGCTAAAAATTGAGAATTATATTAACTATATTTTTTTTTAATTTAAATTAATTTCATCCTTTTAAAACGTTTTTATAGCATAGCTAACATTACTATGAATATAATGGCAAGGGTGGCGACCCCACAAACTTCAAGTTAAGCTTCTATTAACCTCCCCCACATTGCCCAAAAACAAAATTGAGAGCCCTAAGAAATGCAATATTCGGTCGTAAAATTATAACATTTCAATGGACTATATTATATGAATGAACCGATTATTGTATCGATAAAAAACCATGATTTACTAAAACTACGGTGATAAAGCACTTCATCGGTATTCAATCCGATTGACCGAAGCCAAAATGTTTACTCGACTTTTAATTTTCTGTGCATATTTTATAGTGAAACTGTATAGAGACTTGTTTTTCGACGTCGCGCGTCGCCCTGAATTGGCAATTAAGTGTCGTGTCGCCAAATGGTGTCCGCATCCGTGGTTTATCGCGAACTCTGCATTACGATTGCATTTTGCTTCAACGCTTAATGAGATTCGAATCGTATTGTTTTGACTTTTTGTTTCCTTTCCCTTATTCGGTACAAATACTAATACATTAAGTTCATGAGTTTGTATAAACGCGCTTATCTCACGAAGTTGATTTGAATTGAAAAATTATTTTTGAGTTGGTTAGTCCTTTTATTGAGGAAGTCTTCAGGTATACTTATAACGTCACGAACAAGAAAACTAAACACCAGCGAACTACAAGACGTTACTGTAAAAAATATCTCATGGTTTCTTAAAAAATAAGGATACAACATATTTTGAAAATAAAGTATGACGTATTCTAAGTTCGAATTCAATTATATAGCAATAATATTATTCTACGTCCCCTAATACTTTTAAATTAAGCATAATGATATCAGCACAGGTAAAGTACGCGTCATTTATGTTTAGCGCTGGACGAGAATAGCTGCGCATCGGTAGAATCGCGCTCGTAATTGACGTATTGGTGCGAGAAAGACAACACGACTGGGACAACCAATCAACGCTCGCGCGCTTATTTTTGACTTCTGCGAAGGTTTTTTCAGCGCTAAAGATTCGTGACGCGGACTATAACCTTACATTTTTTCACAAATTACAAATAAAAAGGCCACATTTAGAGATCTGTGAAATTGTAACAGGCTAATAATAAAACCACTTTCGAATTGAATAGTCTTCATGGAACTATCGTCTATTGAATTCTCATTTATAAAGAGTTCTATATTAAAAAACTTTTATCAGAGGTCCCTAGGACACGAAAACAAGCAAAGAAACTGTTGAGTACCTGTAAAGTTTTAATAGCGTACCAGACTGGCATTATTGTGAAGGAATTATATGGCATAGAGTTTGTTAATAAAGGTGTGTGATGTATCATCATCGGGTTAGTATTACAAGACATTTGTATGGTATGGGAGCCAGAGAAAATATTAAATGTTTCAACGTTCCCACATTCCCACAACGAGACAGAAAAACAACGATGACGTCATTTGTGTTTTGAAAAATTGCGAAGGAATTTTAGGCTAGACATTATTGAAAGATAAATTTTACTAAATTTTAACTGTGAACATTTTCCTTCATTTTGAAGATAAATGCATATATGACCTATTCGTATCGATACATCGTTTTATGCGTCACTTTTACTAAAATAGATACGTTTAAAACCACGCAGTACAACGGCTTTGTAAATGTTTACTTAGGATTACCTTCAGGCTGCATTTAACATGAATTTCTCACGGTAATAAATTATAATGTTGCCATATCGCTTTTAATTACCAGGAGAATATAACTTTGAAATAACTAAACCTCAAACTAATTGAACCATGTTCCATTAATTAATATAGTGTTTTATGAACTATTAAATAATAT